>MDKF010229802.1:0-60379 GCA_026770625.1 Nicotiana glauca
GGAATTAAGAGAAAATTATATATTTGAGTTCCTAAGGTCATGGGTAAACTTTATCTTCGAAAAATTTTGGATTTCAGGCACGTGGGCCCGAGGGTGTTTTGGTTAACTTTTTGATCGGGGTTAGGAATTGTTATAAATTGGATTGTAACGAGTACCTTAGCATATATTAATGGATTTGTATCGCCATTGGCTAGTTTTGTAGCTTTGGGCGTCGATTCGAGCCTTCGGAAGAATGTAGAATGCCGATTATGGATCTTCGGAGTGAGGTGAGTCTCCTTTCTAATCTTGTGAGGGGGAATTTACCCCATAGGTGGAGTGAATGATTATGTGCTCCTATTTGTGGGGGCTACGTACGCACGAGGTGATGAGAGTCCGTCGTAGCTACTATTATGCTATTGTCCGGGTAGTTAGGACCCATCAGCATGTTATACTTGAATTAATTATGAACCCATCGATGACTTGGATTGTTTAAATCACCCTTGATTAGTAAACGAATTTAAAAAGAGATTAAACATCATTTCCTAAATCGTTAAGCAGAGAATTGGTTTATTTGGATAATTATTCCCTGATAAAATTCTAATTGACTATCTGAGCATGTATCTTATGTGTACCTGCATCGCATGGATGATACGCGAGCACGGTGATTGTTTATTTTATGTCGACTGTGTCGTATGGATGATTTGCGAGCAGAGTAATAGATCACATTTAAATTAATAAATGGATTTCTAAAAAGACTTAAGCTTCGTTTTCTCAAATTATTGAAGAGGATTGGCCTTTCTTGGCTGATTGCTCCCTGTTGACTTCTTGGCTGATTGTCTGTCTGTGTGTGTTTATTTTGGAACGGGACGAATGCCTCGAAAGATTACGAGATGCATCTATAGGCGCGCCATCGACCCTCGGCAAGTGCACATTTATTTTTGTTGGATCGGTTGGTCGCCTCGGTATGATTTGCACATGCTTGTATTGCTTCCTGGACTCATTTAAGTCGTTACATGCCTCACTCTGGCTCGAGATCATCCTGTTAATAATGAAAAGAAATCTTGGAAAATTTCCTACGAAAGAATTACGTGTTTACTTGTTTCCTCTATTTGGATAAAAATCATGTTAGAAAATAAATCCACAGTTTGATATGTATATTGAGAATAAATAACCGTTGAACCATTAGAGTGTGTCAAAGTTGACCATCTCGTCTCTACCCATTCGGGATTAGGCAGGACACTCACTGAGTACATGTTGATTACGTACTCATACTACACTTCTGTGCATTTTGTTGCACAGGTATATATACCTCTAGCAGCCTATTGGGCGTAGCAGCATGGATGGCGGTGGGACTAGGTGAGCTGCATCATTGAGGCGACCGCAACTAGAGTAGTTCCTTCCAATGTAGTGTATTTACTTTCCGTCCACTGTATTCTGGGCGGATATTGTATTTTATTTCTCTTATCAGTAGTCGCTCATGTACTTGTGACTCCGGGTTTCTGGGATGGTTTACAACGGGTTTATACTAATTGTTATTATTTAAATTTAAATTCTAGTAGTGAACTTTTATTTATAAAAATGGAAGGAAAAACCTTAGATTTTCAAAAGTATTAAAAGAGGAATTAATTTATAAGTTAGTTGGCTGGCCTGACAGAGATGTCCGGCGCCACCACGACCCTTAGTGGATTTTGGGTCGTGACATTTATAGGATTGAAGCTTTATGAAAATATTGGAAATTAATTATGTCAATTGTAGGTTTTATGTTATCTTCTGTTTGAAAGTATTTTTTGTTTCTCTTTGGTTTGCAAGTATGTCACTTTTACCTTTGATTATCTAGTATTGTAATGAAGTTGGGCATGATTATATATATGAAGTTTGATTTTGTTAATTGCTTAACATTTCGATCATTTTTAATGTGCCATTTTAGCATTCAACTTATGCATGATCACTATGACATTTGTTGTGAGGTTAAGTGTGTTTCGAGTATTTTAGGAAAAGGGTGAAGCATTTTTTTTGGTTTGGCTTTGAATTAAAATGGTTGTTTGGAAGTCCCTTTAGTTGCTATTTATTTTTTGTTTTTTTCTTTTCTTCTAAGTTTATGGAATTTGTAGTTAGATTTCTGGAAGACTTTCAAAAGAGGAAGCATTTTATGTAAAGGTTCAGACTTCTCTTACTATAGCTCGGATTGAGTGAAATATCTATTTCCTTGTAGGAATGCTATTGAATCCTCATTGTTTAAGCATTGGTTAAAGAACATACAAGCTGAGACAGTACTGCTGGCAAATGAAGCTATCTTTAAGACAAGTTCTTATTCAGGTCTCAATCTCAAGTTGTTCTTTTAAAGTATGAAGATTGTTTGTTCACTAGCTTCGATGAATTACATTATTGCCAGAGCCCTTCTAAATTTATTAAAAATTAAATAATTCTGGAGGAAAATGGCATGTCTTTTTATCTTGGCTGACACTGCTTAGCTACATTATTAGGGTTTGAATATGTTAGGGTTTGCTATTGTTCAGTATTTTGTATGAATCCTTACTCAAATATGAATAGGTTAGGGTTTGTTGTTTGTATATAAACCTTTGAGTTAAAGAATCATATAAAAGAAAGAGGAGGAAATACTAAATAGATATTGTGAAATTATATTAAATCATTAGTGGTGCATTCGATGTGTATGTTTTCTGTATTCGAATGCATTTGGTTAAATATTTGTAAAATTATACACATCAAAGGAGCGATGTTAAATATTTTGAAACAACCAAACAAAAATAGTGTTAGAATCAAATTAAAAGAATGCGCAAGAAATACTAAATATATTTTTTTTTCATTGATAATATTGTTGAACAACTTTTCATAATAGTCCAAATTATATTTGGACAATAATTTTAGCATAAAATGCTAAAAAATATAGCTATAATAATAATAATAAAAAACAAAATAAAACACATATCTCCTTAAAACTCTATTCAGATGGTTGATTAACAAACTTTGACACCTTCGAAGCAGCCTCTGTGTCACTGCTAATAACGATAACAGGAGCATTTGGTTCTTCCTCCTGCTCAGACAGAAGTTCTTCAAACATGTCATAGCAAGTTGTTAGCGGGTAGGAATCCAGCAGCACCCTTTTGACATAATCTTTTCCTATTTCCCTTGTGATCCTCCACATAAGCAAGTTGGTCTCAGTCTTCAAGTTCTTAAACTTGTTTCTAACGTCATGATACAGTATGTTGTGGTTAACAGGTGAACCTTGGAGAGGTTCATCGATTTTCTTTGTCGGGGTTCTATCCATTGTTGTTTGTCACAAAATCTTGATTTAGAAGAGATAAGTTGAATTATGATGTTAATAGTGTAGTTGTATTTTTTTTTTTTAAATCCGCTAGGCAAACGCCTAGGGCTAGTTTTTATATAATAAAGAGAAAAACAAAAAACAACCAAAATAGAGCTAGTGTCAGGTGGCCTTACAAAGTGAAAGTAATATACTATGATGGTTACATGATCCCTATTATCAATATTGAGTAATAACCTCAACATTGATATCACAGATGATGTACTATAAGCATGGAAAGTGTAAACTAGCCCGTTAAGGTCTACTCTATTCAATAGCATCTTCCTTTAAAATGTGATACTCCAAGATACCTTCTTCCAGTTGTGACCCTTTGCAAGTTTGTACTTGTCAAAATTAAGAGGTAGTGCATGGTTATTGTAGGAGAAAAAATTTGATATTCTTTGCACTTTGCCTTGATCCGTGTATGATCTGTTGGTGTTGTTTCACCCATCCAAGGAGCTAATAGTAAATCCAACAATTTCACGTTAACAGCTCCACCTATAGCTCTCCATATGTTTCTCTTGAAAATCCCATCTTCAGACCACGCCTTGTCCAGCATGTTTGTGACACCAAGCTTTACTGCCAAAAGGAAGAAAAATTGTCGAAATGTTGTAGGCGACATGTTTGCCCATATCCATCCTGCTATGCCATTCAAATTGCACAATTTGTGTATTATGCATTTTTGCTTTTGTTTGTATCCTCCTGTGAGGTGTTCCATTTCTACTTTTGACCTGTGAATGGAACCTGTATCCTCCTGTGAAGTGATCCATTGATCATTCCTGCTTGTGCTTACACTTGTTACCTCCCCAAGGGAATAAGCATTAGGTGCTAATACCACCCTTTGAAGCTGTAACAATGTGTAAGGCATAGTCACAGTATTGTTTCCTACAAAAAAATATACAATGTTAGTGAAAACATGCATTCTCATGTTCTCCTCCATAAGGATTTGAACATGAAGACTGCCTTTTCTTTGGGTGTCCCAGTATCTGCTTTTGTTGCTGCCTTCACACGATTGCAGCTGTCCATCTCTGTCACTTGAAGGAGATGTGCTGACTTCCTTCTTATGATGTTGAAAGAGGCTGTCATCGACAAAAGCTTTAGCGTACAGAATAAATCTGTGACAGTTGCACCTTGCTGTGACCACAAAGTCGCTCAAAAAACTGTTGCATATTTCTAGCTGAAACCCATTGCATAGTAATCCAGCCCATTTATTTGAATTGTTGTATGTCTGACACCCTGAATGTGATTCCTTGTGTCTTTCCTTATGTTTTGATATTTTCTTGCACAGATGCATCATCCAGCTAACTCCCTTGAAATTGGGAATTTTGCTGTCTGCAGACTGTGCACCAGTGTGCCTCCATGATTTATGTTGCTTATTTTTTGTGTTTGTTTTTATCGTCTTTCTTCTATGGGTCCATTGTTGCAAAATGATGATAGTCTTGAGTGTCATGCTTGTGCATGCCCCTTTTCCTTCTTCAAGGGAATGAGCACATGCTGCTAATACCACCCATTGAAGTTGTAATAGGGGGCAAGGCATGATTACGTTAATTGTTCCTGCAAAAAAGAAAATAAGGTTAGTGAAAATATCAGTCAATATCATCTCTTCTCCGCAGATTTGATGATATTGACTGTGAGGAAAGCTCAACTCCCTCCCTACTATCCTTGTCCTGCTCTTTGATTCTATCAGTCCTTCTCTTAGGTTTCCTATTCCAGCCTCCCCATGATTGCTCCAAGCCTTCCTTATATTGCTCATCCTTATTGAATTAAGATCCCAACAAGAGTGGTCTGCCTGTTGTAGCTTGTTTCTGCATATTTCTTCCAGCATATCCTCGTGCATATGACTCCTGTTTGTCGCCTCTTATCCCTTCTTTGCATGTTGCCCACTTCTCTTAATCTTTCTGGACATATTTGCTCCTGCTACTTCCTTCTTAGTGATAGGATCCTCCCATCTCCTTACCATGCTCCTCTCCAAGTGGAAAAGAACATGGTGCTTGCAAGACTGATCTACTACAGAAACAAGTATTCCATCTGCAATGACTTCATGAACTGCAACTGGAAGCTGAAATAGCCCATTTCTCTCAGACATTGTGGGCCTTTTCAAAGAATAATATCCCTCTAGCATTGTACCATTGTCTGCCTGTAAGAAACTCTCATTGGATTGAGTACAATGTACTAATACCACCAATTGAGCTTTTCCTACTACATAGATCAATAGTACATCTTCAAATCCTGCAAAATGAAAAACACAGTTAGTGAAAAAAGATATCACTTTGCTCTCCTCTATATAGGTTTGAGCATAGTGACTGCATTTAGTTCCAGATATCTTTCTCATTGATCTTTCCCTTTCCTTTTGTATAATTGCTCCACTCATGTTCATCTCTTTGCAATTGAAGTTCTTATATATGTGCATTGTATTTTGTCTGAGTTTACCAGCCTTCTTACCTGAACATCCAACTCCTGAAATCCATAGCATTCCATAGGTCCAACATCTAGTGTGTAATTAGCAATGTGATCAGCCAACTTATTGCCTTCTCTGAGAGTATGTGACACCTCTACATTGGCTGTATTAATTAATTCCTTTATCTCCTCCACCAATGAACCTATAACCCAAGGTGGTTTCCATTCTCCAGTTATTGCCTTCTTTAGCACCATGGAATCTGTGTGTAAATCTATGAGAACATAGTCATGCTGCACACAGAACTTCAGAGCCTCATAAATGGCTTTGGCTTCAGCTACTGAATTTGTACCTTCTTGTATTTCCTTGCCACATGCATATAGAACATCTCCCTCCTCATTTCTTAGCACAAATCCAAAGGAACTCCTACCAGGATTACCTCTAGAGGCTCCATCTGTGTTCACTTTCACCCAACCTTGTTCTGGAAATTCCCACAGAACCTTTGTGTATTTAACAGTTGGTGTGAATTGCTCCATCATCCTCAACATGTCTGGCCACCTGTGAGGGACCTGCTGCAGTCCTGGCTTCCTTACCTTAATGAGAGACTGTAGGGTAGAAGATATAGTGACTGCATCTCCATATTTATAACAATTTCTTCTCTTCCATAGCTCCCAGACAATTACAGATGGCAATGCTTGCATAATTGACTTCAGTCTTGGTACTACATCTATAGTCCAGCATTTGATGATGGCGTGATGTAATGTAATACCATCTATAACCACTCCTGCATGTCCCATGAAGTATTTCCACACCTTGTTTGCTGCATATGAAGTAAAGAACAAGTGTTGTGTTGTCTCCTCTTGTGGTTCTGCACAACACCAGCACTTGGATGCCATCAAGTATCCCAACCTTCTAAAAAAATATCCAAAGGCAATTTATTCCTCCACACCTTCCACATGAAAAAAGAAATTTTGAAGGGCAATCCCTATACCCAAATCATCCTGTATGAAGTTATTGGATGTGCTCTCCTTCTCAAATAGTCCCACGCAGTTCTTACAGTAAAGAAACCCCTAGGTTCTAACATCCAGTAAGGTATATCAAGGATCCCATCTGCTATAGGTGGCTTAATGTTCATGAGAATATGTTCTGCAAATTCCTCAGGTAGTACTTCAAACAGTTTCTCAGCATTCCAACAACCCCCTTCCATTACCTCATATACATTATGCATTGATTCATCTATTCCAAAATCTTGAGGAACCGGAAAATATAGTGCCCCCAATCCAGTCCAGTTGTCAAACCAAAATAATGAGGATCCCATTTTAGGACACCACATGATCTGATGCTCTAACAATTCCCTGCACTCTACCATCTTCCTCCATATGTGAGAGCCTTTCCTCCATGGAACTATCACTGAGTTTAGTTTTTTGCAGTATTTTTGGCTTATGAATGCACTCCACGGACTAGGTTTTGTTCTGTAATTCCACCAGAGTTTGCAAAAGAGAGCTGTGGCAACATCATGTAGAGACCTAAACCCAATCCCCCCTTCTTCCTATGGCATGCATAATGTAGACCATGAAGCCCAATGTCTGTTATTTCCAGTGACTGAACTGCTCCAAAAGAACTGGGCAAAAATTTTATGTAATCTATTGATCACATATTTGGGTGGATTAACAGCTGAAAGCAAATGAATTGGCAGGCTCTGCATCACATGTGCAATAAGAACTGCCCTTCCACCTATTGATAAGAGCTTGCCCTTCCATGACTGAAGCCTATCCAGTACTTTTGTAATCATAGGCTGATAGTACTCCATTTTCCTCCTTGATTAAAATATAGGGCACCCCAGATATATAATAGGAAAATCTTGCCTCTTTATACCTATAATTCTCTCTACCTTATCTACTACTTCAAAGTCTGTTAAATGATGAAGATAAACTGCAGACTTAGCTTTATTTACCAACTGTCCAGATGCATTCTCATATGCTGCAAGAACCTCCGTGATAAGCCTTAAAGATGTTGCATCAGAAGAGGAGAATATAATTGTATCATCTGCATAGGCAAGATGATTTATTTTTGGGCTCCACTTGGGCATTCCATATCCACAGAAGTGCAGATTCAAGTGTAGTGCATTAAGACTTCTTGATAGAGCCTCTGCAGCTAGAATGAACAATGTCGGGGATATTGGATCCCCTTGCTTTACCCCTCTGGATGATTTGAAAAAGCCATGTGCCTGTCCATTGATTAGAACAGAATACCAATTATTAGATACAATGCCAAACACCATTCCTATAAATCTCTCTGAAAACCCCATTTTCCTCAAGACTTTGGTCAAGAAAAGCCAAGACAGTCTGTCATAAGCCTTTGTCATATCTAATTTCATAATCACATTTGGTCCAGCTTTTGTTCTTAGTCTCATATCTGTGACTATTTCGTGAGTGAGTAAAATGTTTTCTACAATGCTCCTGCCATTCACAAAACTAGATTGCTCTTCAGATATTAAGCTTGGCAACATCCCTACCAGCCTCTCATGAATCACCCTGGATATTACCTTGTTAGAAAAGTTGCTCAGACTTATTGGTCTCAGGTCAGAAAATGTACATACCTCCTTTTTCTTTGGTAGCAGAACCAAATTAGTATGAGTAACACACTTAGGCAAATCATGGCCATTGAAAAAGGCTCTTACCATGTCAAACAATCTCTACCTATTATATCCCAGCATGATTGGTAGAATTTGCCTGTGAAACCATCTGGTCCCCCTGCACTGTCCCCATTAAGACCAAAAACTGCTGTTTTAACCTCTTCTAGGGTAGGCTGCTTTAACAATTCTGAATTCTGTCCTATATCTATCAAGGTTGGTACATGCTCAATGATTTGAAAAGAAGTAGGGACTGTGTTTTCTGTGAACTAATCTTGAAAGAATTTAATTACCTCCTTTGCTATGTCTTCATCTTCTTCAAGCCACACACCTTGGCTATTTTGAATTCTGGACAACTGCAGCTTCTTCCTTCTACCTCTAACTTGTGCCAAATCTCAAGCCTTCCCAAATTCCACTTTCGATTCGTTAACCACCCGGAATCCACTCGGGGCCCCCAGGACCCCAACCAATCATACCAACCAATCCCATAATACATTACGGACTTGCTCGAAGCTTCAAATCACATCAAACAACACTAAAATCATGAATCGACCTCCAATCCAAGCTTTATGAACTTTGAACTTTCCAACTTCTACTTCCGATGTTTAAACCTATCAAATCATGTCCGATTGACCTCAAATTTTGCACACAAGTCATATTTGACATTACGGACCTACTCCAACTTTCGGAATTGGATTCCGAACTCGATATCAAAAATTCCACTTCCTGTCAAACTTCTCAAGAACCTTCAAATTTCTATCTTTAGCCAAATGGCTTCAAAATGACCTATGGACCTCCGAGTTCACTTCCGATCGTGCTCCCAACTCCAGAATCACCATACAGAGCTACATCCAGTCTCGGAATCCCAAACAGACATCGATAACGCTGAAATGCACTTCAAGCCAAACTTAAGAAATTTCTTCCAAAATGCTAACTTCCACAATAGGCGCCAAAACGCTCCCGGGTTATCCAAAACCCGAATCGAGCATACGCCCAAGTCCAAAATCATCATACGAACCTGCCGGAACCTCCAGATCCCGACTCCAAGGTCGTTTACTCAAAAATCCAATGCTAGTTCATTGTTTCAACTTTAAGCTTCTCAAATAAGAATTTTCATTTAAATTTATCTCCGATCTTCCTGAATTTAAATTCCAACCATGCGAACAAGTCACAATACCTAAAATGAAGCTGCTCATGGCCTCAAACTGCTGAACGACGCGCTAGGGATCAAAATGACCGGTCGGGTCGTTAAAAGCATCACCCCTTTTTAAATTTGGTAACAATTTACCTTAAACTTACAAATCTACCCTTAAGAAGCTTTTATAACCACACAAATACTCTGGGCCCCATTTGGACTTGTTTAGGACCACAAATTCTGAAAGTCTTCATTTTTTTCTTAAATTCCGTGCCCAGTCAAACAGGTTCACATAAATTGGAACGGAGGGAGTACCAGGTAATGTGCTCAAGTACCAATTGATTCTCTTTCTCGGTTTACTCGTATAAATAGCATTAACAAATCCTAATACTTAAAAGGATATCAACTTTAGAATACCTTATAATAATAATAATAATTATTATTATTATTATTATTATTATTATTATTATTATTATTATTATTATTATTATTATTATTATTATTATTATTATTATTATTATTACATTATACTCCCTCCGCTTCACAATAAGTGTCCAATTTACTTTTAGCACGCCCATTATGAAAATACTAAATTCTATATAAAAATACCTACTATGACTAAACTACCCCTAATTAAACATTTAATGTGAGGAGTAATAAAACCTTTTAGGGATATGTACATAGAGGTTATTTTGTAAAAACAAATTGAATTCTTTCTTGATTACATAACTGGACACTTATTTTGAACCAAAATAAAAAAATAAATTGGACACTTATTATGAACCTGAGGGAGTAATGATAATAATAATAATGAGGAGAAGGAGGAGGCCAAACTCATAGACAGACTCTGTCACGATCCGAATTTCCCACCCTCAGGAGTCGTGATGGCGCCTACTCATAGAAGCTAGGCATGCCAAATTTAATTATCTTTTGTTTACAATGTAATCCCTTTTTAACAATTTATGCCAACAATAAAAAAAAATAACAAAATTAAATAATAGCGGAAGTCTTCATTAGAGAAACTGAATCAAAATGCGGAATAGTCAATATAAGTCTCTACCCAAGACTGGTGTCACAATACTCATGAACTGCTAAGAAATACTAAATACAAACGTCTGAAAGAAAACATAAGTTGTTTGTCTCGAATACAATAAGGCAACAGACTAAAAAGAGAGAATAAGGGAGATGTCGGGCCTGCAGACGCCTACAAGGCTACCTCGGGTCTCGCTGGACTGAAGGCCTGCTCCCGCACTAATGCTGCTGCTCGAAACCTGGATCTGTGCAAAATAGCACAGAGTGTAGCATCAGCACAACCGACCCCATGTGCTGGTACATGTCTAGTCTAACCCCGGCAAGGTAGTGACGAGGCTAGGACCAGACTTCAGATAATCCTGTGCAGATATATATACAAGTACAATGGAAAAGTAGCAAGAACATAACAATTTAAGCTGAGGAAGGGAGCATGCTTCAGGGGTAACAGATAGAAACAAAATATCAGGAATAATGGTACGTACATCTACAGTTTAACTTCTATCAATAACAAAAAGACAAGGTAACTTTCATATTCAACCCATCTTGTTGCAGGCATGCAACCCGATCCCATTTCTCAATATCTCGTGGTAGGCGTACCACCCGCTCCCATTTCAATATCACTCGTGGTAGGCGTACCACCCGCTCCTATTTCAATATCACTCGTGGTAGGTGTACCACCCGCTCACATTTCAATATCACTCGTGGTAGGCGTACCACCCGCTCCCATTTTAATATCACTCATGGTAGGCGTACCACCCGCTCTCATTTCCATATCACTTGTGGTGGGCGTACCACCCACTCCCATTTCAATGTTTCTTGTGGTAGGCGTACCACCCGCTCCCATTTTAATATCACTCGTGGTAGGCATACCACCCGCTCCAATTTCCATATCACTTGTGGTAGGGGTACCACCCGGTCCCATTTCAATGTCTCTTGTGGTAGGCGTACCACCCGCTCCCTTTACTTTCAACACAGTACGCAATACAATCCCGTCAAGGAAACAATCAAATTAATACTCTTCTCGGCAAGGGAACAATAACAACAAGTCAAACATCCCGACAAGGGAGAGTTAGTTATAACCAATCCTATTCAACTTCTTCTTGGCACAACTAATATCAATAATTAGTCACAAGTTTCATAGTATCAAACAAGGGTACACAATTGGCAAAATTAAGACTCATGGTCATGCTCGACACCGACACATGGATACTCGTCACCATGCCTATATATCGTACCCAACACAAAACAAATAGCAATTATGACTCAACTCCTAATCCCTCAATCTAGGGTTAGATCGAACACTTACCTCAACTTCCACGGCAAATCAATCCACAATAACCGTTTTCCCTCTCGAATTCAGCTCCAACTCAATCAAATCTATACAATAATGACTTCATAATATCAATATATGCTAAACAAGTCAAATCCAATGTCTACTTATAGGTTTCTAAGCTTTCTTCCCAAAAATCCTAAAATTGCCCCCGGCCCCGCTTGGTCAAAACAGGAGGTTCAGACCAAAATCAAATCCCCCATTCACCCACAAGCCCGAATATATAATTTATTCTCAAATTTGACCCCAAAATGAGGTCTAAATCAAGAAAATGTAAAAAGCCCTAGTTCTACCCATTTCCCCCAATTTCTACCCTAAATTACATGATTTAGGCTTAGGAATTCAATAAATAATGATGGAAAAAGAAGAAAACGAGTTGGGATTTACAAACCCAAGAGGTTTTGATGAAAGGAAGCTTCAATGGATGCCTAAGGACCTTGGAGAAGAATAAACTCGGATGTTTTTATGAAAATTTCGCAACTACACTGTTCTGAAACTTAAAAATATAACTGGGCAAAATTGGCCTTCGCGTTCGCGGAAACAGGGACGCATTCGCTAAGGGTAACTGGGCAAGGCATCGCGTTCGCGATTGGAAGAATTCGAACGCGAAGAAGAAAGTTGTGGGGGGTCCAGGACTTGGTCTACGCGAACGCGTAAACCTTAACGCGAACGCGATGAGGAAGGCTGGGGAAGCTATGCGAACGCGGTCCAGCCACCGCGAACGCGAAGAAGGAAAGATGGGATGGGCCCTCAGAGTCCAATAACTCTATGCGAACACAATGAAGGACACACTCGAGGCTTCACAAACGCGGACAAGGCATCGCGAACGTGAAGAAGGATTGGTCTGCAACAGCTGAAGCTCATTTTCTGCAATTTTTCTAAGTCGAAAACCATCCCGAAACACCTTCGAAACACTCTCGAGCCCTCGGGGCTCCCAACCAAATACATACACTAACTCGACAACATCCTACGAACTTAATCGTGTGATCAAATTGCCAAAATAACATAAAAATAATGAATCAAACCTCAAAATCAATAGTTTTTCTTCAAACTTCATAAACTATCAAATTTAGAACTTATAGTCCGAAACACGTCAAACGACGTCCGATTTCAACCAAACTTCATAGAAATATCTTAAATCACATATAAGACCTATACCGGGTACCAAAACCAGAATACGGGCCCGATACCTACACGTTCTAATTGATTTTCATTTCAATTTTCCTTAATAATTTCGAAAAAATTATTTTACTCAAAAATTCATTTCTCGGGCTTGGGATCTTGGAATTCGATTCCGGGCATACGCCCGAGCCCATATTTTTCTACGGACCCTCCGGTACCGTCAAATTACGGGTCCGGGTCCATTTTCCCAAAATATAGACCAAAGTCAAACTTATTCATTTTAATACCAAGTTTTAGCATTTTTCACATAATTTCACATTAAGGCTTTCCGGCTATGCGCCCGGACTGCGCATGCAAATTGAGGCAACCAAAAATGAGGTTTTCAAGGTCTCAGAAGCACGGAATGAATATGAAAATAGGTGATGACCCTTTGGGTCGTCACATTCTCCACCTCTAAAACAACCGTTCGTCCTCGAATGGACAAAAGAAAGAAGTAATTGAGTCGGGGAGAAGATGGGGATAACGGCTCCGCATATCAAACTCGGACTCCCAGGTCGATGCCTCTTAAGGCTAACCTCTCCATTGAACACGAACAGAAGGAAAACTCTTGGATCTCAACTGAAGAACCTGCCGGTCTAGAATTTTTACCGGCTCCTCCTTACAAGACAAGTCCTTGTCCAACTGGATAGTGCTGAAATCTAATGCGTGGGCTGGATAACCGTGATACCTCCGAAGCATGGATACATGAAAAATTGGATGCACAGCTGATAAGCTAGGCGGCAATGCAAGTCTATATGCCACCTCTCCTACTCGATCAAGAATCTCGAACGGACCAATGAATCTAGGGCTAAGCTTGCCCTTCTTCCCAAATCTCACCACGCCCTTCATAGGCGACACTCGGAGCAATACCCGCTCACCAATCATGAAAACTACATCTCGAACCTTATGATCTGCATAGCTCTTTTGCCTAGACTGAGCCGAACGAAGCCTATCTTGAATGATCTTGATCTTGTCCAAGGCATCCTGAACCAAATCCGTACCTATCAACCGAGCCTCTCTCGGCTCGAACCATCCAAATAGAGACCGACACCGCCTACCATATAAAGCCTCATAAGGAGCCATCTGGATGCTCGACTGGTAGCTGTTGTTGTAGGCAAACTCTGCTAAAGGCAAGAACTAATCCCATGAACCTCCAAAGTCAATAACACAAGCCCGGAGCATATCCGCCAAAATCTCAATAGTCCGCTTGGACTGACCGTCCATCTGGGGATGAAATGTTGTGCTCAACTCGACCCGTGTACCCAACTCTCACTGCACCGCTCTCCAGAAGCGCGAGGTAAACTGCGTACCCCGATCCAAAATAATAGACACGGGCACACCATGAAGGCAAACAATCTCCCAAATATAGATCTCAGCGAACCTCTCAGAAGAATAGGAGACTGCCACAAGAATGAAATGCGCTGACTTGGTCAGCCTATCCATAATGACCCAAACTACATCGAACTTCTTCCGAGTCAACGGAAGTCCGATAACGAAGTCCATAGTGATCCTCTCCCACTTCCACTCGGGAAGCTCAATCCTCTGAAATAAACCACCAGGCCTCTGATGCTCATACTTAACTTGCTGACAATTCAAACACCGAGCCACATATGCAACAAAATCCTTCTTCATCCTACGCCACCAATAATGCTGCCGCAAATCCTGATACATATTCGCGGCGCCCGGATGAATAGAGTACCGGGAACTATAGGACTCCTCTAAAATCAACTATCTAAGTCCATCGACATTGGGCACATAAACTCGTCCCTGCAATCTCAAAACTCCATCTGTATCTAAGGTAACCTGCTGGGCACCTCCACGCTGCACCGTGTCTCTAAGGACACACAAATGGGGATCATCAAACTACCGATCACGGATACACTCTAATAATGAAGAACGAGCAACCATGCAAGCCAACACACGACTAGGCTCAGAAATATCCAGTCTCACGAACTGATTGGCCAAGACCTGAACATTCAAAGCAAGCGGCCTCTGATTGACTGGAATATAAGCAAGACTGCCCATACTGGCTGACTTCTTATTCAAAGCATCGGCCACCACATTGGCCTCCCCCGGATGATATAAAATGGTGACATCATAGTCCTTCAACAACTCCAACCACCTCCTCTACCTCAAATTCAACTCCTTTTCCTTGAACAAATACTGAAGACTCTTATGATCAGTGAACACCTCACATGCCACGCCACACAAATAGTGCCTCCAAATCTTCAAGGCGTGAACAATAGCTGCCAACTCTAAATCATTCACTAGATAGTTCTTCTCATGAATCTTTAACTGCCTCGAAGCATAGGCAATAACCTTGCCATCCTGCATCAACACTGTACCAAGCCCAATATGGGAAGCATCACAATAAACTGTATAAGGCCCTGATCCTGTGGGCAAAACCAATACCGGTGCCGTAGTCAGAGCTGTCTTGAGCTTCTGAAAGCTCGCCTCACACTCATCCTACCATCTGAACTGGGCACCCTTCTGGGTCAACCTGGTCATCCGGGCTGCAATAGACGAAAAGCCATCCACAAATCGACGATATTAGCCTGCCAATCCCAAGAAACTCTGAATCTTTGTAGCTGATGCTGGTCTAGGCCAGTTTTTGACTGCCTCAATCTTCTTCGAGTCCACCTGAATACCCTCTGCTGATACAACGTACCCAGAAATGCTATTGAACTCAGCCAGAACTAGCACTTGGAGAACTTGACATATAACTGACTATCCCTCAGAGTCTGAATAACAACTCTAAGGCGCGTCGTGCTCCTCCTAGCTGTGGGAGTATATCCAAATATCATCAATAAAGACTATCACGAACAAGTCCAAATAAGGCCTGAACACTCGGTTCATCAACTCTATAAACAATGTTGGGGCATTCGTCAACCCGAATGACATAACCAAGAACTCATAGTGCCCGTACCGAGTGCGAAAAGCTGTCTTAGGGACTTAACGGATGCCCTAATCCTCAACTGATGGTAGCCAGATCGCAAGTCAATCTTGGAAAATACCCTGGCACCCTAAAGCTGGTCGAACAAATCATCAATCCTCGGCAGTGGATACTTATTCTTGACCGTTACCTTGTTCAATTGCTGGTAATCAATACACATTCTCATTGACCATCCTTTTTCTTGAAAAATAACACCAGCGCTCCCCAAGGTGAGACACTAGGTCTAATGAAACCCTTATCAAGCAAATCCTGCAACTGTTCTTTTAACTTTTTCAACTCTAGCGGGGCCATACGACATGGAAGGATAGAAATGGGCTGAGTGCCTGGAGCCAGATCAAGGCAGAAATCAATATCCCTGTTGGGTGGGCATACCCGGCAAGTCTGAAGTAAAACATCAGGGAACTCACAAACAACGGGCACAGAATCGATAGAGGGAACCTCAGCACTGGAATCCTGAACATAATCTAGATAAGCCAAGTACTCCTTCTCGACCGTACGCCAAGTCTTCACATACGATATAACACTGCCGGTGGAATGACCTGGATTCCCTCTCCACTCTAAACGAAGTATGCCTGGTAAAGCTAAGGTCACAGTCTTGGCATGGAAATCCAAGATAGCATGATACGGGGACAACCAATCATACCCAATATAACATCGAAATCCACTATGTCTAACGCAACAAATCAACACGGGTCTCAAGACCCCAGATCTCCACAACACAAGAGCGATGAACTCGATCAAACACAATAGAACCACAAACCGGTGTAGATACATAAGCAGGAATACTCAAAGCATCACTAGGCATAACCAGGTACGGTGCAAAATAAGACGAAACATATGAATACGTAGACCCTGGATCAAATAGCACTGAAGCATCTCAATCGCAAACTAGAATAGTACCTGTAATGACTGCATCTGATGACTCAGCCTCTGGCCTAGCTGGAAGAGCATAACACTGGGGCTGGGCCCCACTTCCCTGAACTACCTCTCTAGAACGGCCGGCTGATGGCTGGCCCCCACCTCTGGCGGCCTGAGCTCCACCTCTATGACCTCTATCTCCACCTCTAGCACCTCTACCTCCACCTCTAGCTGGCTGGGCAGGCTGTGGAACACTTGGTGCCTGAACCATGGCACGAGAACCCTGATGCTGAGAACTACGAAGTGCTCGAGGGCAAAATCTGGCTATGTGACCTGGATCACCACAAGTGTAGCAAAACTTTGGCTGCTGCGGCTGAGCACCCCTCAAACTTGGGCTAGCCCTCCTGATGTGACCATACTCACCACACTCATAACATCCACGCGAATGTTGTAGCTGAGGAAACTGAGGCTAGCCCTGGCAGCCTGAATGACCACCTCAGAAACTCTGAAGCGGTGGTGCACTGATGGGAGTTGGTGGTGCACTGTAAGGCTGCTGATCAGAATAATGCGTCTAAGAACAACGACCACCTGAAGTACCATGAGATACCTGGAGAGATGACTGAAAGGGCCTAGGAGGATGGCCTCTACCATAAGAACCTCTACCTCTAGACGAGGTACCACTGAACCTGCCTGAGTGATGGGGCCTCTTATCCGACCCATGACCACCTCCTTGTGACAGAACCTCCTCCACTCTGCGGGCCACATTGACCGCCTCCTAAAAGGTTATCTCACTCCCGGCCTAAGCCACTATACCCGGCTGACCTGCCACCACTGGCTGAACCACTGGAAGCAAACCCGCTCGGATGACACTCTCTGTAACGCCTATCAATCGGACTAGAGCGTCCTGAAGAACTGGGGTGGCCATGAACCGTTCTGGGACCTGAGTTGGGCCCACCAGAACTGCTAGGGTTGGAGCCTCCTCTTTATAATCGGCCTGAGGCTCCACCACTGGGGCTGCTGCTGGGGACTCGGACTGCTGAGCGGTGGACAAGGAAGCATGTGTTCTCGCCATCTGCGAAAGAACAGAGTAGAAATTCAATCGGTATTTGAGAAATAGAACCGCACGACAAGAAAGAACTAATGTGAAGTTTTTCCTAACTCTGTAGCCTTTGGGGATAAATACATACGTCTCCGTACCGATCCCTCAGACTCTACTAAGTTTTTCCGTAAGTTGTGAGACCTATGTAACCTAGTGCTCTGATACCAACTTGTCACGATCCGGATTTCCCACCCTCGGGAGTCTTGATGGCGTCTACTCGTAGAAGCTAGGCAAGCCAAATTTAATTATCTTTTGTTTACAACATAATTCCTTTTTAACAAATTTATTCCAACAATAAAAAAACAACGAAATTAAATAATAGCTGAAGTCTTCATTAGAGAAAGTGAATCAAAATGCGGAACAGTCAATATAAGCCTCTACCCAAGACTGGTGTCACAATACTCACGAACTTCTAAGAAATATTAAATACAAACGTTTGAAAGAAAACATAAGCTATTTGTCTCGAATACAATGAGGCAACAGACTAAAAAGAGAGAATAAGGGAGACGCCGGGCCTGCGGACGCCTACAAGGCTACCTCGGGTCTTGCTAGACTGAAGGCCTGCTCCCGCACTAATTTTGCTGCTGCTACTGCTCAAAATCTGGATCTGTGCAAAATAGCACAGAGTGTAGCATCAGCACAACCGACCCCATGTGCTGGTAAGTGTCTGGCTTAACCCCGGCGAGGTAGTAACGAGGCTAGGACCAAACTTCATATAATCCTGTGCATATATATATATATATATATATATATATATATATATATAAGTACAACGGAAAAGTAGCAAGAACATAACAATTTAAGCTGGGGAAGGGAGCATGCTTCAAGGGTAACAGATAGAAACAAAATATCAAGAATAATGGTACGTACATCTACAGTTTAACTTCTATCAATAATGAAAAGACAAGGCAACTTTCATACTCAACCCATCTTGTTGTAGGCGTGCAACCCGATCCCATTTCTCAATATCTCGTGGTAGGCGTACCACCCGCTCCCATTTCAATATCACTCGTGGTAGGCGTACCACCCGCTCCCATTTTAATATCACTCGTGGTAGGCATACCACCCGCTCCCATTTTAATATCACTCGTGGTAGGCGTAACACCCGCTCCCATTTCAATATCACTCGTGGTAGGCGTACCACCCGCTCCCATTTTCATATCACTTGTGGTAGGCGTACCACCCGCTCCCATTTCAATGTCTCTTGTGGTAGGCGTACCACCTGCTCCCATTTCAATATCACTCGTAGTAGGTGTACCACCATGAAATAAGGGTACATAATTAGCAAAATTAAGACTCACGGTCATGCTCGACACCAACGCATGGATACTCGTCACCATGCCCATACATCGTACCCAACATAAAACAAATAGCAATTATGACTCAACTCCTAATCCCTCAAGCTAGGGTTAGACCGAACACTTACCTCAACTTCCACGGCCAAATCAATCCACAACAACCGCTTTCCCTCTCGAATTCGGCTCCAACTCAATCAAATCTATACAATAATGACTTCATAATATCAATATATGCTAAACAAATCAAACCCAATGTCTAATTATAGGTTTCCAAGCTTTCTTCCCAAAAATTCCAAAATCGCTCCCGAGCCCGCTTGGTCAAAACACGAGGTTCGGACCAAAATCAAATCCCCCATTCACCCACGAGCCCGAATGTATAATTTATTCTCAAATTCAACCCCAAAACGAGTTCTAAATCAAGAAAAAGTAAAAAGCCCTAGTTCTACCCATTATCCCCAATTTCTACCCGAAATTACATGATTTAGGATTAGTAATTCAATAAATAATGATGAAAAAAGAAGAAAACGAGTTGGGATTTTCTAACCCAAGAGGTCTTGATGAAAGGAAGCTTCAATGGATGCCTAAGGACCTTGGAGAGGAAGAAAATCGGATGTTTTTATGAAAATTTTGCGATACACTATTCTGAAACTTAAAAATATAACTGGGCAAAATTGCCCTTCGCGTTCGCGGAAACAGGGTCGCATTTGCGAAGGGTAACTGGGCAAGACATCGCGTATGCGATTGGAAGAATGCGAACGCGAAGAAGAAAGCTGAGGGGGGTCCAGGACTTGGTCGATGCGAACGCATAAACCTTAACGTGAAAGCGTTGAGGAATGCTGGGGAAGCTAAGCGAACACGGTCCAGCCATTGCAAACGCGAAGAAGGAAAGATGGGTTGGGCCCTTAGAGTCCAATAACTCTATGCGAACGCAAGGAAGCAATGCAAACGCGATGAACGACACATTCGAGGCTTCGCGAACGTGGACAAGGCGTCGCGAACGCGAAGAAGGATTGGTCTGCAACAGCTGAAGCTCATTTTCTGCAATTTTCCTAAGTCAAAAACCATCCCGAAACAACTCTGAAATAATCCCGAGCCCTCGGGGCTCCTAGCCAAACACATACACTAACTCGACAACATCCTACGAAATTAACTGTGCGATCAAATCGCCAAAATAACATCAAAAACAATTAATCAAACATCAAAATCAATAGTTTTTCTTCAAACTTCATAAACTTTCAAATTTAGAACTTATAGTCCGAAACACGTCAAACGACGTCCGATTTCAACAAAATTTTACAGAAATATCTTAAATCACATATAAAACCTGTACCGGGCGCCGAAACCAGAATACGGACCCGATACCAACACGTTCTAATCGATTTTCATTTTAATTTTCCTTAATAATTTTGAAAAAATAATTTTACTCAAAAATTCATTTCTCGGGCTTGGGACCTTGGAATTTGATTCCGAGCATAAGCCCGAGTCCCATATTTTTCTACGGACCCTTCGAGACCGTTAAATCACGGGTCCGGGTCCGTTTACCCAAAATATTGACCAAAGTCAAACTTATTCATTTTAATATCAAATTTTAGCATTTTTCATAGAATTTCACATTTAGGCTTTCTGGCTACGCGCTCGGACTGCGCATGCAAATCGAAGCGATAAAAAATGAGGTTTTCATGATCTCAGAAGCACGGAATGAATAGAAAAACAGGTGATGACCCTTTGGGTCGTCACAGCCTCCTATACTTGTTGCGTATTTTGTTTTAACACCAAAACTTGAACTAGTACCTATTAAACACTCAAATCTTAACAAACTCGGATTAGCCGTCTAGGAGTTGAAATCATTTAGTATTATTATTGTCATGGTATGGTATCTGAGATGGATTGAAGAAAATTTTCGGCAATATCCCTGAAATGTAGTAATTAGTTAATAGAGAACATCACGCATAGTCGAATGAATTTGCATTTCAGAAGTTATGAATGTTCTAAGGAAAAATACTGTTAGTATAATGAGGTCAAATTTTATAGAATACAAAATAGAAAGACTATCAAAGTAATTAATGGATGCGGAGGGAGTTTATTTTTACCCCATGGTATGTAATAGTTGAAATAAAAAGCAGGGAAAAGAATTATATGCACCGCGTGAGTCTTTTGTTACATCAAGATAATTTAGTAAAAATGGCACGGGCTAGCCAATTTTTGGACTGGTCATTCACAATAGTCAACGTTTGCAAAGTCATTGAAAAATAGTCACTATTTTGCTGCAATACGGAAAGTTCCAGCATAATATATTGGAGATCGGTGCACCTGTGTATGAACTTCCAACATATTATGCTAGAACTCCAACACACGAAAAGTTTCAGTATAATATACTGGAGATTGGAGCACCGGCGCTCCAATCTCCAGTATATTATGCTGGACCGATATATTATACTAGAACTCTAGTATAATATACCTACTAGAGTATTTTTGGATTTTGAACAGTATGTTCATTCAGATTTATCTTTACATGAAAAGTGACCAAATTTTGATTACTTTAGAAACTGTGGTTATTTTTGAATGACTGCTGGCTATTTTTGAATTTCTCCCGATAATTTAATGTAAAATATATTGTCCTGTATATATACTTGTATTGCTTAACCATAGTTACATATTCTTACTTTATTTTATGCTATTGGGTCGATGTAATCACGGATGTGATTAATTGTTATTGCGGAGGTAAGGTTTGATATTCTAATAATGTTGACAAGTGTATTTATTATCTGGGCCGACAATCCGTAGAGTTAACTTACTTGTCATGTGCTATAAAAGCTGAATATGTGGCTCACTTTTCCTGCTTGAAGGCATTCGTCTATTAACAATGGATCTTAGGAGGTCAGGAAACTACAAACCTAGCATTTGGGAGGATGGATATGTCCAATCACGAGTTACATTTTACGCTGTAAGTCCGAATAGAAAAAATATACTCCTCTGTTTTGAATTAGATGAAGTACTTTCCTTTTTAGTCTGTTCCAAAATAAATGATATATTTTTAAATTGGAAATAATTCAATTTAAACTCTTTAATTTACCCAATTTATCCTTAATGATAAGCTTTTATCATCTAAATTGAAACGGATAGAGTATATAATTTGCTGCAAATCTTCTGTCATTTTTTCGTTTACCCTTCATTTTTGTGTTATTTAACATATATACACTAATAGTATTTCTTCGGCAAGCTATTTGTCGCGCTTTTCTTAGGTTACTACTTACTATATAGGATAATATACTGGCACAGTCGCACAGACCTGTTGTTGTGAGTCGTCAAACTTAAATGTATAAAAAATTGTACACTGCGAATGCATCGAAGCTAAACCCTTATGAGAAAAATAAGTGTATATTATCAACTGACGTGACAATTACTTCTTTATCATGCAGGAAGAGAAACACTATGAACGAGCTGACGGACTAAAAGAAGAGGTGAGGAGAATGCTGGAGAAAACAATCCACCCATTGGAACAACTTGAGCTTGTCGACATTTTGCAAAGAGTTGGTTTGTCCTATCACTTTGAGGAAGAAATTGATAGAGTTTTGAAGCAAATGTACGTTAATATTAATACTACTAATAGAAATGATGGGCAGAAGATTGAAGATTTGTATACTACAGCTTTAGAATTTCGACTCCTTAGACAAGAGGGCTATCATGTCCCTCAAGGTACGTACTTCAAATTTCCTTTACGTTTTTTTTTTAATTACCGATTTCATCTCATAATTTATAATGCTCCCTGAATCAATCTCCGGAGTACTTAACTAAAAAAAAAAATAATTGGAAAAAAATGAAAAAGAGAGGTAAACTAACAACATAATTGCGGCAAGCATAATGTTTTTACACATCTCTTGCATGCACTACAAAAAAAATGAGGTGGTCTTACCAGGGACTTATATTGTTAAGGGGATATGGGTTTATGTGAACCAATGCTATTCTCCATGAATTATGTAAAACAATGTTACATATATTTTTTTAAAATGACTTAAATATATGTGCATGCACCCATGCTCAAAGATTCTTACGGTACAATAATTATTGGGTGTACCTCCACAAATAAAAGCGGTTCAAATTTTACTCCAGACGGTCTTGTTTCCGGCATAGAGTATAGATATATTACTGAAAATCACTAAAATTTTAAAACATAGTAATTTTGAACCTATAATTTCAAAAGTGTTGTAGGTTCACCGTAAGAGGCTATAGTTAAATCCGTCAAATGTAAGTACACCCATCCTCTTGAAATCCTAGATTCGCCTCTAGGTCTTACGTGTCAGACAATAACTAAAGAATCTTTTGCAAGTCGCCACTAAAGGTGTGTTTGGTAGGAAGGCAAATATTTTCCGGAAAATATTTTTCAATTTTCTCATGTTTGGTTGGCTTAAATATTTTGGAAAATATTTTTCTTATAAACTCATTTTCCTCCAATTGAAGAAAAATATATTCCTTATCAAGAGAATGGGAAAACATTTTCCAAAACTCTTTCTCAACCTTCCTCACCCTCACCAACCCAACCCACCCCTCTCTCCAAAAAAGGCCTTTTTATTTCAAATTTCAGTTTTTCCGTTACCACCCACGCTACTACCCCTCCACCCCACCCCATAAAAAAAATAATTTTTTACCTTTTTTCTTGTAATTTCAAATTTTTGTTTTTTCTGTCACCCCCCACCCTGCCCCCTCGAAAAAAATATTTTTTAAATATATTTTTCTGTTTTATTTGTTTTATTTGTCAGTTTAAAGGTTCAAAATTTTACAAGTTCCAAAGCTATGAGTTCGGAGGTTTATGTATTTGAAAGTTTATGGGTTTAGAAATTAAAAAGTTTACGGGTTCGAAATTTCGCGATTTCGAAAGTTTATGAAATTTATGGGTTCGGAAGGTTGTTGGTTTGAAAGTTTATGGCTTCATGTTCATTATATCTAAATTACTTATGAATACTTTTGAAAAGTCATTTTCCTTAATTTGCGTACCAAACACCGGAAAATGAATAAGATTACTACTTGTTTTCAAAGAAAATAAAATATTTTCCACGGAAAACATTTTCCTTCATACCAAACACACCCTAAAAGTCCATTCTCGGAAGTTAATTGACATCTTATCACTTCAAAATTACATTGTAAAAAAATATTATAAATATTATATGTTGAATCTCTTTGACTTTTTATGTCTTTATTTATTTATATTTTGACAACCCTTAGTGAAAAATCTGGCTCCGCTATTGATAGCAAGTGGTTTAATTAAGCTTGCATGCTTTTGTGTTTGTTCTTATGTAGAATCCTTTCCTCTTTTGCAGAGATGTTTTGCACTTTCATGAATAAGGAAGGGAAGTTCAAAACAAGCCTTGTTGTGGATACTAAAGGACTGTTGAGTTTGTATGAAGCTTGCTATCTTTCTATGGAAGGTGAAAATATTTTGGAAATAGCTCGAGATTTCACCACTCATTATCTCACGGAAAGCCTTAAAAAGAAGACAGATGAGAATCTTGCTGAGCAAGTAAGCCATGCTTTAGAAATGCCTCTGCATTGGAGGATGCAGAGGCTTGAAGCAAGATGGTTTGTAGAAGGTTATCACAAAAGAGAGAACATGAATCCTCTTCTACTTGAACTTGCAAAGTTGGATTACAACATGGTACAAGCTACATACTTGGAGGAACTAAAACAAATGTCAAGGTGAGATATGGCGCTTCGTACATTAGAGGCAGATACAGAATTTAAACGTTGTAGGTTATAAGTTGAGAGACTGAGTATTGATATGGATATCCAAGTATATATGTTTCTCTATCGAACCTCCAAACTCATGGCTAGATCCATCACTATGTACATGACTTTGGAAGTGGCACACTGTTGAACACGCAAAATACAATTTAATTTTGGTATACTAATATACTTTCAATCCTGAAAACTTTACTTGACGATACGTTTTAATTTGATTATAATGCAGGTGGGATAAGAACATTAAACTTGTCAAAAAGATGAGCTTTGTTAGGGACAGATTGGTGGAGGGCTTTTTATGGGCTGTTGGTTTCACTCCTAATCCTCTGTTCGGATACTGCCGAAAGTTTTCGACAAAGCTTTCTGTACTCCTCACGACAATTGATGACATCTATGATGTTTATGGCACCATGGATGAACTTGAGCTTTTCACTGATATTGTTGACAGGTTTGTCCACGTACTTTAGACCTTTTTCCTCTGTCCCGACTGTTATAATATCATGTCATCTAAAATATAATTATAGATAACCGTCCATAATAAGTAAAATAAATAGCCTAGAAAATTAAACCAGTTACTTCCTACGACAATTTAAAATACATTGATAGTGTGAAAATTCATTACACTATCAGCGTATATAAGTTAGATCCTTTTTCCCCCTTTATTTGGATGGTTAAGGGTAGGGGTGTACGTAGGTCGGGTTGGTTCGGATTTTACAATTACCAACCAAACCAATTGTATCGGGTTATTAAATCTAAAGACCAAACCAAACCAATAAAACTCGGGTTTTTCACTCTCGATTTTTCTCGGGTTTTCGGGTTATTCGGATTTTTTTCGATAAAATCATCGTATAACAAAACATATAAATTATGCTCAAAATATTTTTTAATCCTAGTAAGATACAACTATAAAAAGTATTTTCCAAGAAAATAATACAAAATAGATGTGTCATGGCATTATCCTAAAATATTCAACAATAAAGACAATAAAATTATGTAATATATAAAATATTGCTAATTGTAAAACGATAATAAAAATAAACATAACCTGAAAGTAATAAGTCATGATAAAATAAGTAGACTAATAAGGGAGTATTAATCACATGACTAAACGCTAAAGAAAGAATAAATAATAATCACATGACTAAACGCAACAAAATATAAATATTCAATACATTCTCGTTCATAGTATTTAATTGAATGTCTTTTGTTAGCATTAATATTGATTTGATATTGGTTTGGGCTTTTGTTAGCATTATTTAGTTTACTAATGTTAATTACTATAAAAATTATTAGAACATTCAAAAATTCTAAGTCCAACCTTGAAATAATACCTTAAAAGATAAAATTATGAAAAATTTTAAGAAATATTTATAACTTACATCACAATATGTATATTTATATATTAAATATATCTAAAATTTCTATATATGTAATGTCGGGTTGGTTTGGTTTCGGTTTGACTTTCTTTAGTTAAAACCAAACCAAACCAATTATGGTCGAGTTTTTTTTTCCCACACCAAACCAAATCAAACCAAACCATAGTCGGGTTTTTTTTCTCGATTTGACTCGAATTATCGGGTTGGTGCGATTTGTCGGTTTCCTTTGTACACCCCTAGTTAAGGGGTGGACTGGACTGAAGTAGAATATCGAATTTATTTATGATGCGGAGCATATACTTAATGTGGTTACATGTTCTGAAGATGGGACATCAATGCAATAGAGCGACTACCTGACTACATGAAAATCTGCTTCCTAGCTCTCTTCAACTCCATGAATGAACTGGCTTATGATATTCTCAAAGAACAAGGCTTCAGCATAATTTCACATATAAGGAAGCAGGTAGCAAATTTTTCTTCCCTGTAATTTATCTTGAATTTCCCATCTCCTCTTCTCTTTATTCTTACTGACTTATACATTTGACATTTTTTGGTACCAAATATTTCAGTGGGCTAACCTATGTAAAGCCTACTTACTGGAAGTGAAGTGGTACCAGAGTAGATACACACCAAGCTTGAATGAGTTCCTGAGAAATGCATGGATAACAAACACTGGTCCTGTACTAATAATGCATGCTTATTTTTGCATCACAAACCCCATAAAGGAGGAGGAACTGGAATGCTTAAAGAATTATCCTGCTATTATTCAATCGCCTTCGCTAATTCTTCGTCTTGCAAATGACTTGGCAACTTCACCTGTAAGCTATGTTTATATATAGTTTTCTGTGCAAAGGTCAGTAAGTTCTAGTATGATATGTTAAACAAGTATTTCTTTTTTTACCTTTGTTCAGGATGAAATCAAAAAAGGGGATTATCTTAAATCAATCCACTGCTACATGCATGAGTCAGGAAGGTCTGAAGAAAATGCTCGAAACTATATAAAGCAATTAATTGATCAGACCTGGAAGAAGATGAACAAAGATATACTAAGGGACAGCTCCTACTCAAAGGATTTTAGAACTACTGCAATGAATCTTGCTAGGATTGCTCAATGCATGTACCAGCATGGAGATGGATTTGGAATTCCAGATCGTGAGACAAAGGATCGGATCCGCTCCTTGTTCTTTGAACCCATTCCTCTTTCCTGAAATGACATGTTTCAATTTCCCTGTTTATACATGAAGCTCAATGTAAAAGAACTAAATATATTAGAATCTCTGTTTTCTATATCCAGATACTTGTATGAAGTCCCCTCCAGTATATAAGGCCTTGGAAGAGCATGGTATTGCAACAAATAGTTACATGCATTCTCACGGATTTCCAAGGTTACATAACAATGGAAGATGAAAAACCCTAAAACAACAGTCAAGTAGAATACAAGGATCCCCAGCCAATTCTAAATTAGGGGATGAAGTATTATAATCTCATTCTCAAAAAATAGTTAAGAAAGAATAATTATACATGTCGCCATAGAAAGCACATCATCAGGGCATTCAAATGGTTTATATTCTTTCCGGTTCTTCCAAATACTCATCTATTGGAACGACTTAACCAGCCTACATGAGAGAAGTACCTAGTCCATCGTTCCAACTCTTGTCATGCTTATCGTTGGTTTATACCGTGTAAAAACCTGTCCAGACACAAAGATTGTACCAGCTTCATTGTTATGAAGCTAAAGCGTTCAACTTCTTTTCAAACATCTTAGCCCGTCGAAGGACGTCCAAGGCCTCTGCCTGCTTTCCAGAACGTTTCAAGTTTAATGCCTTCAATTTCTCTGCCTTTATTCGTTCTTCCAAATGTTCTCTCTCATTGGAAGACTCATCAGATACACCTGCTTCAGATAGTTTTGGCTCTGGTATTTCAAGGATTTGAGAGGCAATGGTGCCAGTCTTATCAGCATTGCCAACTATGTGCTTCTTTATTTCCTGTCTTTCAGGGCCTCGGGATACAATAGTGGTATCTGCAATTCCAATTGCTTTTAAAGCAGAGAAAAGCTGAGGATCAAGAAAATCCTCAACACTGACATCCTCTGCTGATTCAGCTGTGGGGTCAGAAGACCTCATTGTATCTTGTGAAGACACTTCTTCCAACTGGCTCTCAATAGCTTTTGCCAATTCAAATTCAGCATCCGCTTCTTCAGTCCTACCTTCCCTTCTTAACTTAAGTGCTAGTCGTTTGTGGCTGAGAGACTCCTGCTGCAATTTAAACCGATCACGTCCAGACAATGGCTTTGGACCTGAGCTTGGACTTACTTCTTTCTGTCCAACTTGAGATACTTTAGGAACTTTGTTTGGACTAACTTCCTTTTGTCCAACATGCGAGGTAGTAGGACCGGCCGAGACTGTGGAACTACTAGAATCCAGAGTCTTTTCCTCCTCAAGGCGCTTCTCTAAAAGTTTTGCCTGTCGAAGTTCCTCCTTGGCTTCTGCCACTTTCCCTTCTCGCTTCAAGGCAACTGCTTTCCTCTTGCGAGCCAGTATATCTTGAGGAAGGGAATTTTTATCAACCTGAGAATTAGCTTCCTGGGCAGATTTTGACTCAGAGATGCATGGTTTCTCATCTGACTGAGCGACCTCTTCTGGTTTCTCAGGAGTACGAGTAACTTTGCTTGCCATGTCCTCAATTGGGCTCTTTTGTGAACCAGATGGAGTAAACTGTGGGTTCTCAAGGGAAGAACCGATAGCTTTACGTTCTTTCTGCTCATTTGACTCAGTTAGAACTCTGTTAGACATAGATTCTTCAATTTCAGCCAATTGCTCTTCTAACATTTTAGCCGCTTTCAGCACTTCCTCTGCCTCCTCGGCCTCTCCTTGGCGTCTCAATGTGAGTGCCTTTCGTTTCAATCCCAGAAGTTCCCTCTGGATTTCACCTTTACTTTTGTTAGATGCTCGAGCTTGGATGTTACCCGTAGCTTCCTTAGTTAAGGAATCGCTAAGATGAGAAACATTATTTTTCCCTCGAAATGACGAAGATGGAACATTAGCTTTTTCATCATCCTGCCAGCCCAAATTATTAAGCAGTGAAAGATAAGTTGGGTCATGCAGGTCTTGATCTGTAACCTCTGCCTCTTCATCTCCAGCATCAATATCTGCGACACTTTCATCCAGCTTATTCCCAGCAATGGGCTCCACAGATTTTGGTGGATTATCAATATCTTCAAGTTGCTTCTCAAGAATCTTGCCTTTATTCAATTCTTCTTCAGCCTCATCTAACCTTCCTTCCCTTCTTAAAGCAAGAGCCTTCTTTTTAATACTAAGAAGCTCTCTCTGAATCACTGATCTACTCTTTGGTGCTACTTTGTGCTCCTTGTCCTTCCTTTCAATGTACTTTCTAACATCCTCTTCGCCATTATTTAGTTGTTCTTCCACTGAAGGAAAAAGCTCCTTCTGGATTGCCACAGGAGGCTGTACCTTCATGTTAGTCTCCCGTGAAGCAGAACTGTCAAGCTCGCTCTCCAGTGTTTTTGCCATCTTTAGAAGTTCCATTGCCTCCTTAGTATTACCAGCCCTTTTCTGGCTAAGGGCTTCTCTTTTCAGTGACTGAATTTCATTTAGTAACACTTCCCTATCAACAGGCTGGAATTGCTTTTCTGAAACCTCAGACTCAGTGGCATCTTCAGTCCAGCCCATGGATTTCAAGGCAGCTGCTATTTCTGGGTCATACATGTCATCATCAGTTACTTCAAAATTACCATGTGTACCAAGATCATCAGCAATTCCTAGAAGGTTGTCAAAATCATAACTAGAATCTGGTTTATATCCAGTAGATATATCATCAAATTTATCAGAATCCAGGCCACGTATTAAAGAAGAAAGCTCATCATCAGACTCTTCATCACCACCCAACAGTTCCTGCTCTTCTATTTGCTTTTCAAGAATTTTAGCCTTCTTCAATTCTTCTTTGGCTTCAGCAAGTTTCCCTTCCCGCTTCAACTCGAGTGCTTTTTTCTTATGAGCAATGACCTGTGACTTGTCAGTTCCATGAGTTTTTTTTCCAGGATCGGTCTTTCCAGAAACTTCTCCAAGAAGCACAGAAAGTTCACCCTCAAGGCTCATGGTTGCTGGCCTTTTGTCAGCAGTACGAAGATCCATATCTGACCATCCCAGTTCTCTGAGTTCAGAAGCAAGATCATCCTTCTCTTTGGTAATTTGAGGAGAGAGCTTATTTTTCCTACCAGACGCTTCGCGGTCATCAGCATCCTGCTGGATCTCAGTGACATTACTGGAAAATAATGCCCTTTTACGATTTTTCCTTAGAGAAATCTCCAAAGCAGCAGCCTGCCTTTCAAGTTCTTTACCCCTCTTAAAAGCCCTTAGCGCTTCTTCAGGCTTACCTGAAGCCTTTAGGGTTCGGTAATTCTTTTTTTCTTCCATCGCTTGCTGGCGTAATTCTTCAGGCATACTGGATTCCATTTCAGCCTGCTGCTCAGTCTGATTAACACTTCTGTTTCCAGCCTCATCTTTACTAGAATAATCTAGAACATTTGAACCAGACACAGCGCTTGCTGACTGTTGATCAAGAGGAAAAACATCTGAGGCCGTTTCTTTTCCCAGAAGCTGATTTAAAGCTTCGTCCTCACTCTTTGATGCAAGTCTTGAGCTCCCTGTGAGAGAAAACACTTGCATTTTAAAACAAGAAGTACTCATTTCTTTCTATTTGTACTATGCAATTAAGGTTCCAGCACAGTAACTATGAATGTGAGCATAACCAGTTATTTATACGGTACCTCCTTTCGCTCTATTTTTGTGCCCATATCGCATTTCAAAACGTGCAGCTTCTTCTAATCTTTTGCAGGGTTCACATATACGCACCAGTGAGTCACCTTGTCCGCGTAACACCATTCTCTGCTGCGTACAGCTACTGCAAAAAATGCCCCCGCACCTCCGACAATGATGCTGAAATTTCATAGGCGAGAATCACAACATAAGTGAAAGACAACCGGACACCTACAGTATTCATATTTCCATTCAAACAAAGAGCAAGGAGACAGGAGCGTTGAGATAAAATCATCTCTATAGCCTTAGTAAGAAGGAGACAAAAGATGATACTGATAGATCAATGATACTAATGCAAAATTACCGTGATTAAAGAAAAGAACACTAAGGCAGAAAGAGAAGTCACAGCAGCAACTAAATTGTCATGTAGAAACTTCAGTATGTTATGTCTTAGAGAAATGGAATCAGTTTAGGCGAGCCAAAAAAGTATGTCCTTAACTACTTCCTTCAGCTTCTACCTAATGCATTACAACCTATTTTCACAGCCAAAAGAATGCCTAAAGCCCGCTATTGAAGAGGATTGGTTTTAGGCAGCAATATTCAAAAAGTTCGGATACTTCACAACAAAAAGCTAGACTACTAGACAAGCAATCTGCAAACACTTGTTTGGAAGCGGCAAGACAATTTCCAAGTCATAAAAAGTTCCAGACCACAAGTATGAACTTTGTTCGGAGAGAGATTAACCCTTGAGTTGAACCACTATTGAATAGTTTGAGAAGATAACCAATATTCAGATATCCGCGAGGAGGAAACTGGGGAAAAGTTATTCAATATCTGTGCTATTATTGCCATATTTGCTCTCAAATTACATCACAAAGGAGAAGGTTCATTGTTTTTACAAGAAACAGCACCTGCTAACATCGAATAAAGCGAAACCAAAAAGAAACAATTCAGCAATGGAATTTTAATTCCAGCTTTTCAAACAGGATTGACAGATACCTCAATACAACTGTAGCTTGACAGATGGTTTGAGGGTATGAATAGCACACAAAACAATGTCTATATTTTTGGATTACTAGCTATGAGAAAGTTATAGACACTTTAAACCCAACTATTAAAATTTCAAAAACACTTTAAAACCAATTAGTACTGTGGTGATAACCAAATGTATAGTAGCATATTTGTGGTCAAGAAATTCATTAGAGAGCAAAATGAAGAACCTCTTGTTCTCCAATAAGGATAACTGCGCACAAGACCACAAGTGAATGAAATTTGTATATTGCAGATAATGTGGTAAGAACCACAGATTCTCCATCTTCACACCCATAATGATTACTTTCTCGTCATATTATAGAAGATTCTTTTTTTTGAGCAAAGTTTCGTAACATTAAAGAAGATAAATTGCAACTATTCCTGTCCAAATCCTGTTCCAATTTATGTAGAAATGCATAAACCGTTTTTAACCAGGATGAAATAGACTGATTTTCTATGACGAACTTATTGCCTTTATGGTGTACCAATGCAACTCTAGAAAATTGGCTTTTCTGGCAAGAAACTGAAGGAGGACTAGCATGAAAGAGCACCCATTAATGTGGCAAGTCAGGTCATTCCTCTATACTTACAATACAATAGAGTTCTCAAATACAGAGAATTTTAATAGAGTTACCCGGTACCTGTGTTGGTGGTAGGGAGCAGGTATCCCGTGGAATTAGTCGAGGCGCACGTACGCTAGCCGCCCAGACACCACAACTATCAAAAAAATTAGACTTCTCTACAAGATGCATTACTAAGCACTTGAGGCAAAAGGACATGCATTACCTAGAAGATGAGGTGGAGAAGATTAATATTATTAGCTAATTGAGCTGGTCTAGAGGATATCTAGAAGTCTATTAAAGATGTCCCCAAGCTGTAGCTAAGGTACACCAAAATATGCTTGAAATTGTAAATTTTTGCTCTCAATTCGTTGCAGAAAGAGGTTCTTACTCCCTTGAAATAGGAGAACAATGAGTTATTGGGTTTGCCTTAATCTTTCTCTTGGGTGACTTTACTAACTTCGAAGGTCTCTGATATTCTTTCGACCTTATTTCTTGTATAATGCATCCCGACAGACTGATGGAAGCAGTAGCATGCTGCAGGTACTATTATTTTCTTTTTGAGAAGTAAGTAGTGGAGCTGACAAAGATAAAGATGCACTGAGCAAGCTTGTTCACATCCAAAATTCTACACAAATCCAAGTGAGAGGATTCAGAAGTCTAGAGCGCACGAGCACTTCAGTATTGCCACTAAACCAAAAAAAATGAATACTATCATGTCTTTCCCGTTATCTCGCTTTTCTCTCAATAAACATGTTTATAGCAAAAATACCTCAATTGCCACACTATACAGGAACACATTTGGAAGTATCAGCTATTTATTTCGAATTCAACAGAAGACCATTCGGTTGAGAATAATGTTTACAAGAGTTCTTCAGCAATATGAAACACCTTGCAACACACTGGAGTAAAGTACAAGATTAGAGACATTCTGCTGTATGACAAGAATCTTGGAAAGATGAGCATTTTCATCGGGTCATTAGACCCATAAGATGACAAGATTAAAATTTGCTGCTGGGTACATCAAATGTTGAGATTCACATGTTACTCCCATTAGTATGTGTGATGCCTAATTGAAGCGCTTATGAGTGGTGATCCTCTAAGATGCCTGATACGAGTGGATACACTGTTACTCAACTGGACTCTTCGTCAAAGTTAGCCAAAGAGTACAATCAGGTCTCCGTTCAAGATAATAATGCTTTTTTTTAATGATAACAGTGCTCGGGCCATCTTGCGTGCACCTCGACTAATTCCACCGGGTATCTGCTACCTCCCACTAGCACAGGTAACTGGTAACTCTAGCCACCAAGGTTTGGGCAGGTCAGAAGAAATCACCTGGTGTATTTTGTCTGACCTCATGGTTCTCGTCCATTTCATTGACCACCAGGCCATACCCTTGGGTGCAGTAATAATGCTTATTAACCTCACCATCGCTGTACTTGCAGTCTTACTCTTACCTTCTAAATCAAGACGTGCATCCAAGAAATCCAAGACCAAAGTTTTTGAGAGACACATCAAATGATGGATGATAACCTAGTTCTACACATCATAATAAATGATAACCAACTTTATCCCAAAAAAAAATGAATGATAACCAGTTGCACTTGATGAGAAAGATTTCAAACATAATAGACAAATCACGGCATTGTAGAAGTGCAAAGCCCCTAAAAGATAAAGAATAACCTTTGTATAATGCGTGTGCTCTAAATGACAACAAAAATAACTACGACTCAATTCCAAACAAGTTAGGGGTGACGGTATGAATTCTCACTGACCATGCCACTCCATTTAAACTCATCTCAATACTAGTTCATTATATTTTCTACTGGCATATAAATTTCATTCTCAGTTAGGACTAAAATACTCTAGAAAACATAAGACCTAAAGTACGCGTACTAAAATGACTAAACATAGTCGCAAGTCGCAACTAATAGATATGGCCTACATAAATCATTTTCTTCCACTTTACACTATGAAAGGATTGCATATCTTTTTGTGACATCTTCCTTCCATGTAATTCTAGGTCTACCTCGTTCTCTTTTAACACCTTCATTTACCCTCGTTTCACATCTATAGACTGGTGCATCTGGAGGTCGACACACGACATGACGAGCCATCTCAAGATCCTATATAATATTGGCATAGGAGGTACCTTCAACACCATGATTTCATAGAAGTTAAAAAAAAATTAGTGAGGACATATCGGAAAAGAATCTATGACAGCTGATACTAGAGGGTGACACAAGTGACAATTCCTTATCAGATGAAAAGGTTTCCCGGCTTCAAATTAAAGTAGATTATTTCTGCACAACTTATATGTAAGTACAAAGATTTGACTGACCTCATTATGGCTTGAAAGTGAAAATGGAAAATAAGTAGAGATTCAGCCATAAGCTTATGCAGATCGCAGCTTACAATCAAAATCAAAATACTTTTGCATAGAAGTATCCAGAACCAAATAAGATGATATTTCAGGCCTCCTTGTGGCTTGATTTCCTTTAACATTTTTCTTTCTTTGATAAGTGTTAAACATTTTATGAGCAAGCAGCAGCACTAAGAGTGTGCTAAAGAAGCTTTACAAACAGAGCAAGGCTCTGAGCAGATCCAAGATATAATCGGTATCATTAAGCTAGCAAAAGGATGATATGGTTCTAGTTAATTCAGAATCATGATTGGGAAGAACAATATTAGAGAGCTACTGCTCTTTAACTAATTAAAGTTCCAAGTAGACTTTCAGATGCACCGAGTCAGTAGTGCTATACTATTACTTCTAAGTTTCATTTTCCTAAGTGCTTTCCTAGTGAGTTCATCCTTATAGTATCGTATTTTACTGAGGATTGCATTGCCATTTAGGATTGTTCGATCATAACCAGAGTTATCCGTAAGATTTTCACGCTAAAGGCAGCTGAAACCTCTACTAAGTCTCCATTTTTATCGCAGTGGGGCTTCATAAGATTAAGTTAGATGCTCGAATTGGAATATAATAGCCTTAATAGAGCAAGGAAGGAAGGACAAATCTTATTCTTCTCCGTTACCGAACTTCCCAAATCATAGACTTATAATTAGAAATCCTTTTCAAAAAAAAAGACTTATAATTAGAACCCAAATCTATAACTCTTATTTTAAAAGAAGAAAGATAATTAGACAGATAGAGATACTTCAACATAGAGCTGAGATTTTTGCTATCACTCCCCAATATATTATCAATTTAAACATTACTCCAATCCTAAATAAAGTAAAGTACAAAAAAGAAAAAAAACTCGTGCCTAAACATTGAAACGGGAAAGATAAATAAGAGATGACATATGAATTCAATAACTTAAATTGATTGACTAAATATTTTAGGATCTAACATGTGATTATTCGACAATCAAACCGCATAATGATCATAACTGTGAACCTTGGGATTTTGCGTAAAGTGTATCAAGAAAAATAATATTTTTTTATAAAGGGTGACAAGAAAAAGTAACGAAAGTTGAAGAAATATTGGGAAACCAAACCTTGCGATTGAGGAAAGTGAACTGAGAAGAACATCCTTGACAATGAGAAGCATCAACTACCCAATTACTCCCTCTCAGTGATGGCTTTGACGGCAATCCGATCTTCTCCAGCATTTTTTAAGAAAAAGAAAATATAAGAAGAAAAACGCCGAATAGGAAGAAAGAAGAAGAAGAATCGCTGATTCCCTTTTTCCTTTGGAGTTTCGTCTTTGTTAAAAGCGAAGGAGAGCGAGTGCAGCTGACCGAGACGACGACGTTCAAGACATAGTAGGAAAAGTAGGAATTAGAAGAAAAATCAAATGCTAGTAAATACATGTAAAGCAAGCACTGGTAATAAATGTAAAGCCAAAATACCTTACCACCCCTAAACTTGTCGGATTATTAGTTACAGTTTTAAATTATTTGCGGTCTTAATTACACCCTCAACTAAACCTTTTAAGAGCTATTACCCTTGGATGCTGATATGGCAAATTGTTGGGATTCAATCGCGTGCCGCATGGATTTTTTTGTATATGTAGTATTTTTTTGAAAAATAAAATATATTTTTATCTTTTTAAGTATGTCACTTTTTTAAATAATTTTTTTCGAATACAATTTATAATAAAACTTATGTAGAACTACATTATTTAGGCTAAATTTTTTTATTTGGCTAAAAAAATAAAGCTTTAGTTATTCCTTTTTTTTTTTTTTAATTTGACCTGAAAATAAAAATTACACACTTGAAATAAATAGTCAAGGCATCTAAAAAGTTATAAAATACATGGTTTGAAATTAATTATTTTGGCTATAATTTTTTTATATAGCTCTAAATTATGGTGATCTAAAAATATATATTTGCAATTATTCACTATTTTTATTTCTTCGTTTGATGCAATGAATATTTATTTTAATTGTTTATTTTTACTTTTTCAGGTAAAATATGTAAAAATTATATTTTTAGAGTTATATTAAAAAAGTATAATGTATTTTTATAACTTTTTAGATGCCTTGACTATTTATTTCAATTGTATAAATCTTTATTTGCAGGTTAAATTCAATAATAGATTAACTAAAATTTTATTATTTTTAGCCAAATAAAAAAATTTAGCCTAAATAATGTAGTTCTATCCAAGTTTTATTATAAATTATATTCGCAAAAAAATTATCTAAAAAAGTAACATACTTAAAAAGGGAAACATATATTTTATTTTTTCAAAAAATACCACATATACAGAAAAATTCACGTGGCAGGCGAGTGCACCCGCATAATTTGCTACATCACCGTCCAGGGGGTATGGCTCTCAAAAGGCCTAGTTTAGGAGGGTAATTAAGATCACGAATAATTTAAGTCCGTAACTAATAATCCATGACAAGTTTAGGGGGGTGATAAGTTATTTTGCCTAAATGTAATGCAAAAGGTCAGATCTTATTTTTAAATTATTTTAATACCTAAATACACTCCTAGGTTTTAAAGAAATTGTGATTGTGTGATTAAGTTTGAAATGTTGCATAAGTTTATATGATCAGATTTAATATGTGTGCACGTCACTTCTATGAGAATATTTTACTCGCTTCGATTTTAAAATTTTAGTTCTTTCAATTTAGTGAGTGCTAACTAAAAATTTAAGAAAAGATAAAAACTAATTTAACCAAATTTTTATAATTAAAGCTATTAAATCAAATTACATATGTGTATATATATGTTGGACATGTGGCATCAAATAAGGTCATATATATACATTTTTTATTATTCATCTTCTAGTATTTTTCTAGTTGCGGTTGTTTCACTTTATATTAGCAAAAAAAAAAGATATTTCACTTTTACAAATTTGGATAGATTATTATCTATGAACGTGCGTTACACGTTAATAATGGCAGGTGATGATTTAAATATTTATTTATATAAAGAAACAATAAAATTTAATTAATGAAAGAAATTTTTATGTATAATAATAAAACAATCATCTAAATACCGAAAAATATTATTACATTACCATAATACATAAATTTAAAATAAAAGGACATCATCAAAGCTTACACAAATGATTTGGTCATGTTAGTTAGATAATTATGTATTATAGTTTAAAAGTATTTAATTTGATGGTATCTTAAAAAATACTTCTTTGTGGATAATTATTTTTTGTGTATATTTCCTCCTAATGTTTTAGTTGCACTGCCTAACCAAAACTCTTATTATCGATCTTGATATCTTTCTTAAAAATGCAATATACAGTTGTTCGTGAAAGAAAATATATTGCGATAAATATAGTCCAATATTTAAGATATTTGTCCTTGTGCTTTATTTGTTGTATTTGCAAAACATAAACATGCCAAAAATTATTTTCACACAAATTTAAAAGGATATTCCTTAGTTTTGGAAGACGAAAGTTGAATTCAGGAATAAGAATATACTTAGAAGCACATTGACCAGTATCATAACTTTTACATGTATGACGTTATTGTCAAAACTTTTATATACCATATGTTTGCTCTTACATAAGCTATTCGACGTATCTAAGTTTTTCAATAGCATAACGGACATTTTTTTTTCAAAATTAACTTATATACAATGGAAGATCAATTTAACTTAGTTTATTACATATATGGTGACACTAACATACGTAAAAAATAATAACTTTGGCAACAAACATGTATGGTAGAAGGCCATTTTGTATTAAAGTATTTAAGTATTCTTCTTGGTAGTAATTATTGGTATCATTTTTTATTGGGTCAAAAACTAAAAATATTTTACTTTTTATTATAAAAGTTGCAATCAACCTTTTATTAGTTTATCAATATATTCATTTCTGCTAGCTAAGATGTTTTTTTTTATTCTATCGTGCGATTTGCACAAATTGCATTTTAATCTAATGATAGAAATATTTCTCTTATTAAATACACTACTATTATTATTAAGATTGATAACCAAGTGTTCAGGAAAAATCAAATCTTCTTTTATTAGATGCTTTTATTCATTTCCGACACGAAGCAAGAGGACACTGAATACTAGATTTGTTCTTACTTTATATTTCTTTTCATTTAAATCTTTTTTATTTGAGGCCAGAAGTATAACTTTGGCAAGCTAGCTTTTACACTATCTGTTTTGTCGATTTTAAAACTATTGGTAGTACTTGACGAAATCACCACACAAACTATTGATTTTCCACCAAACGGTTCATTAATAAGAACTTCGGGCAATTATTTCGATCGTTTGACACTTTGTCATAAGTGCTTCATCCTATATTATCAATTTTTCTTTCCATATAAATTTAGCACCATTGCTTTGTTGTGATATATTTGTGATGGTTATTTAAGTTGTTTGAATAGGTATATCAAATCTAAAGTGGGTGACCTCACAATAAAATCTTTATTGGTACACCACTTGCTAACATTGTCAAGCCTCTTGATATGATATTTGCCAGTAATATATGACATAGAAATATTATTTCGATTCCGTCGGAAGCATCTACAAAGAATATTCTTGTTATATCATAGTCAACTCTTTATAATATAGTCTTGAAAGCTTGTTCTTCATTAAGATCTAGCTTTGATTATGTTTCCTCAAACACTTGTAAAATATTTTGATTCTTAATAATATACAAATATTTTTACTTAGTGTTCTAACGCTCTTTTTATGGAATACATTTATGTAACATAAAATATATTTTTTTTTAAACTTGAACAAATTTCTTATTCATATGATAAATTTTTAAAAATAATTAAATTAGATTTTGTATGTTTCATCTTTTTAGGTTTATGCTCTATTCCGGGTAAATATGCGTCTGATTTGGATTCTCTTGCTAAATAATTAATTAAAAGATTTAATTATTGATTTTAACATAAAAATAATTTATTCTATGTTGATTCAGATCTTAATATTAGTTCATCTCTTGTGTTGAATAATCTTAATTATAATTGTATACACTATAAATTTTATTTTCAAAGAGTAAAAAATTGATATGATTTTTCACTTTTAAATCTTTATGTTTGTAAAATTATTAGTGATGTTGACGCTTGCCAATAATTTTTTTCTCTTTCTCGCATATTTATATTCTTCATATTTTTTAGTTGTTGTTTAATAATTGGGTATTTTCAATATTACTCGAAAAATTAATAAAAAAATTATTTGAGTAGAAAAATAGTTCAAATAGTTCAATTTCAACTCTTTATGCAGTCTATTTAATATTATTTTTTTTGGGTATTGGACATTAAGGAGTGAAAATATATTGCCAATACGGAGAATTCTTATAAAATTAATTTTATTAAACTTCCTACATATTTTTAATAAGAATTTACTAGACAAAATTTTATTAATTTTAAAACTATAAAATATTAAAAATTAGGAAAAAAGGTATTGTAGTCCAAAAAATAGGTTATTGCAGTCATGTCCTTTTCCCTATGTGTTCTTTCGCTTAATATTTTAGGCCTATTTTGGTATGTTAATATTGTATTTATGATTTTATAATAATATAGGCTCTCCTTTTTCTAAATAAATTTGGACAATACAATACATTCTCAAATTAAATTAGTAATGTCACGACCCGAACTTCCCACTGTCGGTCGTGATGGCGCCTAATATTGTACCCGCTAGGCAAGCCAACGTTCTCGATTATTTTACCTTTTTTATCTTCTAACAACTTACAAGTTAACAACAATAAATCAGCAGAAGAACTGAATTTAACAGATTATCTTAATACAAATAACGAGACCGAAATAAAACTCCACCCAGATCTGGTGTCACTACTCACGGACAGTCTACGAATACTACAAATAATAGTTTGAACAAAGAAATACACATTGTCTCAGAAATAGATAAAACGGAAAAGAAACAAGATAGAAGGGGAAGCCAAGGCCTGCGGACGCCTGCAGGACTACCTCGGGTCTCCACTGGACTGAAGGCAGCCACCCAACTCTACTCACACAGTCCGGTGCCGAGATCTGCATAGAAAATACAGAGCGCAGTATCAGTACAACCGACCCCATAGATTGGTAAGTGTCGATCCTAACCTCGGCGAAGTAGTGACGAGGCTAGGACACGACAAAACATCATAAACCTGTGCAGTTAATCAGTATAATAACAGAGTACCAAGTAATAAAAACTAAGCAGAAATGTACGGAAAGGGGCAACATGCTATGGGGTTTCAGCATAAAGAATTACAGCAGTAAAGGAATTTAAACAGTTAAAACACTTGAACCCATAACACCAAATGAACACAACAAACAAAAAAATGCACGGCATCACCCTTCATGCTTTTACTCTCAATCCTCACCATGCAATAAATAATAGAAATGTGCAAGGCATCACTTTTCGTGCTTTATAACTCTTCCTAACCATATGAATAATAGAAATGTGAACGGCATCACCCTTCGTGCTTTATCTATCTTCCTCAGCATATGCATCAATATAATGTAAATGTACACGACATCACCCTTCGTGCTTTATCACTCTTCCTCACCATATGCATAAGTATGAATGTGCACGATATCACCCTTCGTGCTTTATCACTCTTTCTTCACCCAAGCAATAGAAAACAATAACATCTCGGCAAGGGGTTCAACAATAGAAACAATAACATCCCGGCAAAGGAATCAGCTATAACCAATCTCGTTCCAACAGTTAACTTCACAAAATAAATCTCAACTTGAGCCAATACTCAACAATAGTCAATTACCAAGAAATTATCATAAGTCTTGTTCAACATGGATAATCATCAATTAAGCATGGACAGTACATAATAAGAGTCACAACAGTCATAGTATAAGACTCACAGGAATGCTCGACACCAATATATAGATACTCATCACCACACCTATACGTCGTACTCAACTCTAACACGTAGAAAATAAGACAACAACACCTATTCCCTCAAGCTAAGGTTAAGTCAAACACTTAGCTCAATTTCACGGCCAAAATCAAGCCTCAAATATCTCTTTCCCTCTAGATTTTACCTTCAATTCACTTGTATTTAGTCATAATTAACTTAATAACATCAATAAATATTAAAGAACTCAAATACAATGCTTAATTATAGGTTTCCTAATATCTTTTCCAAAAAGTCAAAAATCGAACCCAAGTCCGCTTGGTCAAAACCTGAAGTTCGGACAAAAACCCGATTACCCATTCACCCTGAGCCCGGGCATGCAATTGATTTTGGAATCCGACCTCAATTTGAGGTCTAAATCTCCAAGTTTCGAAATTTCCAAATTTCACCCAAAAACACCCAATTTACCATAAAAATCCCTAAATTTTGTGATGAAATCTTGTAAAAAGATGAAGTAGATTGAAAGAAATGAGTTAGAAGTATGATTTGTGAAAGAACTTGTCTTTGAAAAATCACCTATGGGAGCTTAGGGTTTGAAAATTTGAAAGAATGAGCTGAAATCCCGTCAAAACCTATTTTTGAGTAGTTGCATGTATCACATTTGCAATCACAGGTTCGCAATTACAAACTCGCAAATGCGAAGCTTGGCCTGACATGCTGCCTTCATAAATGTGAACAAATGTTCTCAATTACTCCCTCAGCTCTTATCGCATTTGAGACTATGAACTTCGCTAATGCGAATGTCCCCTGCCCAGCCCAGTCATCGCAAATGCGATGGTCCTTTGCAATTGCGATGCTCGCATTTGCATGCAAAGTTTGCAGACATGCAATACCAACAATTTTTCCTTAAGGTTCAAAACACTCTGTGGCTTATCCAAAACTCACCCGTGCCCTCGAGGCTCCAAACCAAACACACACAAGTCTAAAAATATCATACGGACTTGTTTGTGCGATCAAATCGCCAAAATAACATCTTAAACAACGAATTTAGCATCAAAATTAATGAAATTCTCAAGAACACTTAAAGTCTCTGTCTTCACAACCGAGGATCCAAATCACGTCATATAAACTTTGTTTCTTACCAAATTTTACAGACATAACTAAAATACCATATTAAACCTGTACGGGGCCCCAAAAATAAGTTACGGGCCCGATACCATCAAATTCAAATATTATTCAACTTCTAAAACTCCTTATATTTTTCAGCAAATAATTTTCTTCAAAATTTTATTTCTCGGGCTAGGGACCTCGAAATTCGATTTCGGCCATACGTCCAAGTCCCATATTTTTCTACAAACCCTCTGGGACCGCCAAATCATAGGCCCGGCTCTGTTTACCCAAAATATTAACTGAAGTCAACTTAATTCAATTTTAAAGGCAAAATTTAGCATTTTCCTCCAATTTTCACATAAAGGCTTTTTGGATATACGCCCGGATTAGTGCACGCAAATCGAAGCAAGACAAAAGGAGGATTTTAAAGCCTCGAAACATAGATTTGACTTCTAAGACAAGAGGTGACATTTTGGGTCATAAGTAATAGGACATTATAATACGTTTTCGAATTAAATTAGTAATAGAAATTTTTAAGAAGTATATCCTAAAAGTAATAGGATTACATGACTAAAGATATTTACTTGTTCAAATTTATATGAATTAAACAACCCGAAAGTAATTATACTAATAGGATTCCAAAGGTAATCATGTAGGATTCTTAACATGTAGTATTATGTCCTAAAACTAATGGAATAATAAGGCTAATATCTAGTTAAAAAATTAACATAGAAGTTATTGTAGTTCAAAAAAATAAGCTATTACAGCTATGCTCTTTCCCTATGAGTTCTTTAGTTTAATTTTTAGGGCTATTTTGGTCTATCAATATTATATTCATGCTTTTATAATAATAGTATATGCTCTCCTATTTCTAAATGAATTTGAATATTATAATACGTTTTAAAATTAAATTAGTAATAGAAATTCTTTAAGAAGTATTCCTAAAAGTAATAGGATTTCGCTCGAAAGAGAAGTTCCAAATCTATCTCGGAGTTCTCCACATTTATGTGTTGTTTGTTCGAAAATTCCTTTTGTATGTGAATTCTTACGGGAAGGATTTATAGGTATTAATATAGTGGATTGTATTAAAGTTATATTCCTTGTTTGACTCCAATAAGAAGGACCAAAGCGTTAGAAATCTATAATTTCGATTATGTCCTTTTATTATAAATTATTATACTTAATATTATAAGGTTACTTTTGTAAACCGAAATTGTATTCATGCTTTTATAATAATATAGATAAATTATGGTAGATAATTCCCCCAAACAAAAACAAAAAAGTATAAATACCTCCTAAACTTATTTCGAAATACCACCTACACACGTCAATTAGTGTGTTTATTTATTCACCGTGTATTACAAATCTAGTTGCAACACTTTAAGGGGTCGTTTGGTACAAGGTATAATAAGGTATGGTGCTGGTATAAAAATTCAATACCATATTAATACTTTGTTAGATTAGCAAACCTAGTATAAGTTATTTCGGTATTAAATTAGCACCGGAATAACTTATACCTTGTAGAGGGTGGGGTAATTAGTGCCAAGATAAGTTATACATTCTTCTTGAAAATTATGCAATTGTCATTTTTAATACAACATATCAAACAGTAGATTAAAAATAATACCAGGATAACTAATCCCAGCATAACTTATCCGGACATAAGCAGTATTCAAACCAAACGACACCAAAGGTGTTTGTCACGATCCGGATTTTCCACCTTCGGGGGTCGTGATGGCGCCTACTAATAGGAGCTAGGCAAGCCAATTATCAATTACCTCTTTTAAAGAACATCGACAATATTAGAAACAATGAAGCATTTAATAATAAAGCGAAAGTCTCAAATGTAATTAACTGAAAGAAATGCGGAAGTTCAACAAGATCCTCTACCTAAGACTGGTGTCACAATACTCACGAACGTCTCGAGAATACTAAATATAAGGTTTGAATGAAACATAAAACTGTCTGCTTCGGTACAAATGATAACAAACTGAATAAAATAGAAAGGACTCCGGGCCTGCGGACGTCAGCAAGGCTACCTTGAATGTCCCTGGACTGAAAGTTCGCTCCCAGAATGCTACTGCTACTCGAATGCTGCTCCAACACCTGGATCTGTGCAAAAAGATGCACAGAGTGTAGCATCAGTACAACCGACCCCATGTGCTGGTAAGTACCAGACCTAACCCCGGCGAAGAAGTGACGACGCTAGGACCAGACTACCAGATAAACCTATACAGTTCAAATATATACATACAATGGAAAGAAATACAGAAAGTAAACAGTCAACAAACAGAAGGGGGGATCATGTTATGGGGAGGCAACAGTTATAATTAGGAAATCACAATATGAGATAGAAACAACCAAAGAATTTATAGCGAATCAAGAACACGAATATTCCAAATAAAACACACTGGAGTCAGCCACTGTTGCGGCGTGCAACCCGGTCCTCAAATATCATTGTTGCGGCGTGCAACCCAATCCATGAATATCGTTTAGCATTGTTGTGGCGTGCAACCCGACGCTCAGATATCATTATTGCGGCGCGCAACCCGACCCGTATGGATATTATATATCATTGTTGCGGCGTGCAACCCGATCCATATCGTTTATCATTATTGTGGCGTGCAACCCGATCCATATCATTTATCATTGTTGCGGTGTGCAACCCGATCCATATCATTTGTCATTGTTGTGGCGTGCAACCCGCTCCACTAATATCCTACTTTCTCATCCAAACAACAGTCACAAATACGGGGCAAGAAGTAAACAAACAAGGGAAGAAAATCCCGGCAAGGGAATACAACAAAGCAGTTAAAATCCCGGCAAGGGAACAATATCAATAAACTCAATATCCCGGAAAGGGAGAAAAATCAACAACCAACAAAACATCCCGGCAAGGGAATAACCAATAAACCATCTCTTTCTTTCGTACCTTACTTTATAATTTACTCCATCATTCGAGCCAATGCTCCAGAGAAACAAATAATTATAATGTCTTTCATACGTTCTTTACAATATATAGGAATCCTCAATTAAGCATGAAAATTTCAACAAAACATGATAATCGCATTTCAAGGACTCACGGTCTAGCTAGACACCAATGTATAGATATTCGTCACCATGCCTATACATCGTACTCGACAATTAGCAAGTAGAAAACAAGACTCAACTCTTATTCCCTCAAGCTAAGGTTAGACCAAACACTTACCTCAACTTCCATGGCTAAATCAATCCACAACGACCGCTTTCCCTTTCGAATTCGGCTCCAACTTAATCATATCTATGAAATAACTACTTTATAGTAATAATAATAACTAAAAAATCAAACCCAATGCCTAAATATAGATTCCCAACGTTTCTTCCAAAAATTCCAAAATCGACCCCGGGCCCACTTGATCAAAACAAGAGGTTCGTACCAATTCCATATCACCCATTCACCCACGAGCCCAAATATACAATTTGTTTTCAAATTCGATCCCTAAACGCGGTCTAAATCGAAGAAAATCGAAAATCCCTAACTCTACCCATTTCCCCCAATTTCAACCCTAGATTACATGTTTTAGGCCTAGGATCTCAATGGATGATGATAGAAAATGAATAAAACGAGTTAGATAATACTTACCCATGAATATTTGGTGAACAATCGCTCTACAAGTCGCCTAGGGGTTGTGGAGAAGAAGAGCTCGTATATTTTTGTGATAGAACCCGTAGCCCCTTTTTCTGTTTTTAAAAATTTAACGGGGCAAAAATGGCCCATGCGATCGCATAGAGGAAGGGTAAATGTTCACTGCGATCGTGAAGTGATCATTGCGATCGCATAGAAGTAGCAAATGGGATATTGCGATCGCGAACTAGCTATGCGTTCGCATAGAGGAAAAATAAAGGGCTTCTCAGGCTAGCATTATGCGATCGCGGAAGGGTAATTGCGATTGCATACAACAAACTGACCCTCCTGAAGATTAACACTACGCGATCACATAGAACAAATGACTGGACACCAGCAGACAGCAGTTTCTGCAATTTCTTAAGTTCAAAAACCACTCCAACACTCCTCCGAAATACTCCCGAGCCCTCGGGGCTCCTAACCACACACACACACTAACTCAACGACCTACGGACTTAACCGTATGATCAAATCGCCAAAATAACATAAAAAACGAGGAATCAAACCTCAAAATCATCACTTTTTCATCAAATTTCATAAAGGGATAATGCATAAAACCCACCCCATCCTATGACCCATTTGCCAACTACACACCTTTTCTTTTCGGGGGTCCTATTACCCCCCTGAACTATTTTAAAGTGTAATAATTTACCCCTTAAAAATCAACAACTAGATGCGTGCAAGGCGGTGAAATACACGCGCCTGTAGGTCTGAGAACAACTATTTTCGGCGGGTTTTCAATTAATTTGACGGTAAATATTGATTCGATATTGCTTGCCATTCCGCAACCTTTGCTTGCCATTGTGCCACTCGTACTAATGCTTTTAACTGCACCGACACACAAAATCAAGATGGCGGTAATCTTTTCCAAACTATTTCCTCATGATTTTACTAGATTCGATGGATTACTTTAGGTTAAATGACAATGATACATAAGTAAGTTATCCGTATCAATTTTCGTAGTTTGACATCCATTAGTTTTCGATGGATTATGATTAAAACTACAAAAATTGACTATGATTCGTTGGATTAATTTTCAATTTTCTAACACGTGAACTAGAAAATTCACATACTTAAGATGAATTTATTTTACTATATCCAACATCCCCTTATGAAGATACACTGAGTTAGGCATTTCAAGAGACACTGAGGAAGCAGTCGATCTCAAAGGGCTTGTGAAGATACCCGCTACTTGATCTTCCACTTGCCTTTAAGAGAGTGTGCACACTCTCTATGCCACGTCAGCACTTAAGGTGGTATTTATTACGCTTTAAAATAGTTCAGGGGGGTAATAGGACCCCCGAAAAGAAAAGGTGTGTAGTTGGCAAATGGGTCATAGGATGGGGTGGATTTTATGCATTATCCCTTTCTTAAACTTTCATTTTTAGATATTTAGGTCTGAAACACGTCAAATGATGTCCGATTTCAATAAATTACATAGGAAGTGCTTAAACCACATATAAGACCTGTATCGGGCGCTGGAACAAAAATACGGGCCCGATACCAACACTTTCTAATCCGTTTTCATTTCAAATTTCCATATAAATTTCAGAAAAATAATTTCTTTTAAAAATTCATTTCTTGGGCTCGGGACCTCGGAATTCGATTCCAGGCATATGCCCTAGTCCCATATTTTTCTACGGACCCTCCGGGATCGTCCAATCACGGGTTCGGGTTCGGGTACGTTTACCCAAAATATTGACCAAAGTCAACTTTAATCATTTTAAAGCCACATTTTTGAACCTTTTCACAGAATTTAACATATAAGCTTTCCGGCTACACGTCCGGACTGTGCACGCAAATTGAGGCAAGTAAAAATAAGGTTTTCAAAGCCTCAGAAGCACGAAATGAAAGAGAAAACAGGTGATGACCCTTTGGGTCTTCACATTCTCCACCTCTAAAATAACCGTTCGTCCTCAAACGGACAAAAGAAAGAAGTACCTGAGTCCGGAAATAGATGGGGATAACGGCTCCGCATATTAAACTCGGACTCCCAGGTCGATGCCTCAGGAGGATGACCTCTCCACTGAACATGCACTGAAGGAAAACTCTTCGACCTCAACTGTCGAACATGCCCGTCTAGAATAGTTACCGACTCATCCTCATAAGATAGATCCTTGTCCAACTGGATAGTGCTGAAATCTAACACGTGGGATGGATCGCCGTGATACCTCTGAAGCATGGACGCATGAAACACTGAATGCATGGCTGACAAGCTAGGCGGCAAGGCAAGTCTATAAGCCACCTCTCCCATACGATCAAGAATCTCAAACGGACCAATGAACCTAGGGCTAAGCTTGCCCTTCTTCCTAAATCTCATCACGCCCTTCATAGGTGACACTCGGAGCAATACCCGCTCACCAACCATGAAAGCCACGTCTCGAGCCTTACGATCTGTATAACTCTCCTGCCTGGATTGAGCTGTTCGAAGCCTATCCTGAGTGATCTTGACCTTATCCAAGGCCTACTGAGCTAAATCTGTACCCAATAACCGAACCTCTCCCGGCTCAAACCACCCAACCGGAGACCGACATCGCCTATCATACAACGCCTCATATGGATCCATCTGAATGCTGGACTGGTAACTGTTGTTGTAGGCAAACTCTGCTAAAGGCAAAAACTGATCCCACGAACCTCCAAAGTCGATAACACAAGCCCGGAGCATATTCTCCAAAATCTGAATAGTCCGCTCGGACTGACCGTCCGCCTGAGGATGAAACGCTATGCTCAACTCAACCCATGTGCCCAACTCCCACTGAACTGCACCCCAAAAATGCGAGGTAAACTGCGTACCACGGTCCGAAATGATATATACCGGCACACTATGAAGGCGAACAATCTCCCGAATATAAATCTCAGCTAACCTCTCAGATGAATAGGAGACTGCCACAGGAATGAAATGGGCTAACTTGGTCAGCCTATCAATAATAACCCGTATCGCATCGAACTTCTTCCGAGTCAACGGAAGTCCGGTAACGAAATCCATAGTAATCCTCTCCCACTTCCACTCGGGAAGCTCAATCCTCTGAAACAACCCACCAGGCCTCTGATGCTCATACTTAACCTGCTGACAGTTCAAACATAGAGCCACATAAGCTACAATATCCTTCTTCATCCTATGCCACCAATAATGCTACCGCAAGTCCTGATACATCTTCGCGGCGCCTGGGTGAATAGAATACCGAGCACTATGGGCCTCCGCTAAGATCAACTCTCGAATACCATTGACATTGGAACACAAACTCGCCCCTGCAATCTCAAAACACCATCTCTATCTAAGGTCACCTTCGTGGCACCTCCATGCTGCACCGTGTCTCTCAGGACACCCAAATGGGGAACATCAAACTGCCGATCACAGATACGCTCCAACTATGAAGAACGCACGACCGTGCAGGCTAACACTCTGCTAGGCTTAGAAATATCCAACCTCACAAATCGATTGGACAAGGCTTGAATATCCAAAGCAAGCGGTCTCTGGCTGACCGGAATATAAGCAAGACTACCCATGCTGGCGGACTTCCTACTCAATGAATTGGCCACCACATTGGATCTCCCCAGGTGATACAAAATAGTAACATAATAATCTTTCAATAACTCCAACCACCTCCTCTGCCTCAAGTTCAACTCCTTCTACTTGAATAAGTACTGAAGACTCTTGTGATCAGTGCACACCTCACACGTCACACCATACAGGTAATGCCTCCAAATCTTCAAAGCATGAACAATGGCTGCCAACTCTAAATCATGAACCGGATAATTCTTCTCGTGGATCTTCAATTGCCTCGAAGCATAGGCAATAACTCTGCCATCCTGCATCAATACTGTACCAAGCCCAATACGGGAACCATCACAATAGATTGTATAAGGCCCTGAACCTGTGGGCAAAACCATTACTGGTGCCGTAGTCAGAGCTGTCTTGAGCTTCTCGAAGCTCGCCTCGCACTCATCTGACCATCTGAACTAGGCACCCTTCTGGGTCAATCTGGTCATCAGGGCTGCAATAGATGAAAAACTCTCCACAAATCGGCGGTAGTAGCCTGCTAACCCCAAGAAACTCCGAATCTCTGTAGCTGATGCTGGCCGAGGCCAGTTCTCGACTGCCTCAATCTTCTTCGGGTCCACCTGAATACCCTCTGCTGATACAACGTGACCCAGAAATTCAACCGAACTTAACCAAAACTTGCACTTCGAAAACTTAACACATAACTGACTATCCATCAGAGTTTGAAGAACCACTCTGAGATGCTGCTCGTGCTCCCCCTGGCTGCGGGAGTACACTAGAATATCATCAACAAAGACTATCACGAACAAGTCCAAATAAGGCCTGAACACTCGGTTCATCAACTCCATAAATACTGCTGGGGCATTGGTCAACCCAAGTGACATGACCAAAAACTAATAATGCCCATACCGAGTGCGGAATGCTGTCTTAGGGACATCAGATGCCCTAATCCTCAGCTGATGGTAGCCAGATCTCAAATCTATCTTTGAAAACACCTTTTCACCATGAAGCTGGTCAAACAAATCGTCAATCCTCAGCAGTGGATACTTATTCTTTATCGTAACTTTGTTCAATTGCCGGTAATGTCACGCCCCAACCTCGGGAGGCGCGACCGGCGCTTAATCAAGTGAACCCGACTGAGCAAGCCTTACAGAACGCTTTCTACCCCAACTCAATATGAATGCGGAACTCATTACTTTGGTTAATTTGAATAATAATACACAGTGTATACCACATTACTGGTTCATTTCATATCATAAAGATTTGCCGCTCATAAGCTAGCTTCACGGATTCTACTAGAGTTACGGCTTAAGGAGACCACAAGTTTTAGGATTTCAACATATACATATAGGGGACTCCCCAAAACCCGTACATAACCCACACTAGTGTCTTTGGAGCCTCTAAAGATACAACAGATAAGCCTGACTATGCCGGCAAAAAGGCCCCGGCTATACCTCAAAAAAATGTAAAGTTGTAATAACAAAAGATATACCATGCAGCCCCATGGAAGAATAAGGGGCTCACCGAGACTTCGAGTAGATGAATGCTCCGCTACACATGGTCTGCACTGTCCGCTATGGGGCCACCTACAATCATAACACGAATGTAGCGCCCCCGGCAAAAGGGGCGTCAGTACATTTGAATTGTACTGGTATGTATAACTAAACACCATTTTATTAGAAAAAACTATCAAATAGATACAAGCAACTAATACGGCAAATCAAAGAAACAATTCATATAATTCTTCATACAATTTCCACAATACTGATTAAGGCAATTCTGTCACATGTTCACCACTGTTCTCATCACCACCGCCATCTCGAGCGGAGTCCGGTCACGACCCGACCGGCTAGGTCACCTCATTGGAGGCATTACTTTCAATCAATATTTCGTTTCCCTTATACGGGATTCAATATCAGCACATTTCCACCATGTGTGCGGCATGGTGTCCGATCACGACCCGATCGGCTAGGTCACCTCATTGGAGGCATTACTCGATTCTCATTTGTCAACACCTTCAAATCCTTATTCCATACATATCATAACAATTTCTGGGCACTCATGGCCACCATCATCACATCATTGTCCCTTTTCAATACTAGTTTATAAGTTGTGATCATAGACACGTATATCAAGGATATTTCAAGTTGCAATCACAAATAGTGAGCACATAGCTAGCGTGAATAATTCTTTGTTTCAGTATCGGCTTATAGCCCAAGTATTTCAACAAATAATTATACTTTTCATCACTCTCTAATTATCAAGATTGGCACGTTATTCATATTGGGGCACAACAAATAATGATACTTTTCATCATTCTCTAATTATCAAGATTGGCACGTTATTCACATTGAGGCACATCCTTCACGAACATGTATAGATATATGTAAATCAATTAATTTCGCATTCAATCAATACACTAACCAATTCAACTCTTACCACACGTTCGTAAGCACCAACGGAGCTCGATTTCTAATAGAAGGGGGTTTTAGCCATACATACCTCAACAAAGCTTTTCCTTACTCTTTTACAATTTTCCGGAAATCTTAGTGCTTCAATCTATTGAGCAAGAAATTTCGAATTAAAATTAAGAATTAGAGATGAAACCGAAGTTCTAGCTTGGCTCGAGCATATCATCAAACACTAAAGGTGCATTGCATCTTAGGCCCCTTTTTGTGAGGAATTTCTCTCATGTTATACCCCCAATTGCCTCCTTTTTAATTTTACTACTTTCCAATACTCTATGGTGGAATGCATGCAAGAGATTCATTCTCATACCCATGAATTACTTTCCTGATGACCCCATATGGCTAAGTATGCAAATATGAGCTGAGGTGATGGAGCCTTACCTCTTGGGATGAAGATTCAGGAGCCTTTCCTTGATTTTCTTCAATGATTTAGCCCAATATTATAGAATAATTTGATGGGAGACTTTCCCTCTCTAAGGAACATCTTACTCTCTCTAGAATTGCTCAGATGAATGCTCAAAATGAGCTAAAACACCGGTTATATCGAAGGAACCTCTGCGCTGGAATCGCGAACATACGCCAGATAAGCTAAACACCCCTTCTCGACCATGCGTCGAGCCTTCACATATGAAATAACTCTGCGGGTGGTATGCCCTGGGGTCCCTCTCCACTGCAAACGGGGCAAATCTGGTAAAGCCAAGGTCACACTCTTAGCTTGACAATCCAAGATAGCATGATGCGAGGATAACCAATCCGTCCTTAATATAACGTCGAAATCCACCATGTCTAAGAGCAACAAATCAACACGGGTCTCAAGACCCTCAAACGCTACTACGCAGGAACGATGCACTCGGTCGACCACTATCGAATCACCCATCGGTGTAGATACATAGACAGGAATACTCAAAGCATCACTAGGTATGACCAAGTATGGTGCAAAATAGGACAACACATACGAATACGTAGACCCAGGGTCAAATAGAACTGAAACATCTCTAATACAAATCAGAACGATACCTGTGATGTCTGCATCTGAAGACTCAGCCTCTGGCCTGACTGGAAGAGCATAATATCGGGGCTGGGTGGCCTCTACCTCTAGCAGTCTGAGCTCCACCTCTATGTCCTTTACCTCCACCTCTATGACCTCTGCCCCCGCCTCTAGCTGGCTGGGCAGGCTGTGGGACCTCTGGTGCCTAAACCATCACACGAAAACTCTGATGCTGAGAGTTGCCATAAACTCGAGGGCAATATCTGACAATGTGCCCTGTTTCGCCACAAGCGTGGCAAGACCTGGCTGCTGCGGCTGAGCACCCCTCAACCTCGGGCAAGCCCTCCTGAGATGACCATACTCGCCACACTCATAACATCCACGTGACTGCTGTAGCTGCGGAAACTGAGGTTGACCCTGTCAACCTGAATGACCACCTAAAGTACCATGAGTGACCTGGAGAGCTGACTGAAAAGGCCTGGGAGGATGGCCTCTACTATAAGAACCTTTACCTCCTGACAAGGTACAACTAAATATGTCTGCATGATGGGGACTCTTATCCGACCTATGACCGTCTCCCTATGGCAGGACCACTCAACTCTACGGCCCACATTGGCCGCCTCCTGAAAAGTGATCTCACTCCCGGCCTGAGCCACTGTACCCGGCTGATCTGCCACCGTTGGCTGAACTCCTAGAAGCAAACCCGCTCGAATGACTCCCTCCACAAAGCCTACAAACCTGACCAAAGCATCCAAAAGAATTGTGGTGGCTATGAACCCCTCTAGGACCTGAGTTGGGCCCACCTGAGCTGCTAGGGCTGGAACCTCCTCGTCGTAATCAACCTGAGGCTCCACCTCTAGGGCTACTGCTCAGGGCTGAGCTTTGTCCCTGCTTCAGCCTCTGGCACGACCTCGGCCTCGCCCTCTGCCCCTTATAGGAGTTGTTGTTAGGGGCTCAGGCTGCTACGCGGTAGAAGAGGAAGCACGTGTTCTCGCCATCTGCGAAAGAACAGAGTAGAAAGACAAGCAATATTTGAGAAACCGAATCGCATGACAAAAAGAGAACAAAAGTGAAATTTTCCTAACTTTGTAGCCTCTGGGGATAAATACAGATGCCTCCGTACCGATCCCTCAGACTCTACCGAGTTTGTCCGTGAGTTGTGAGACCTATGTAACCTAGTGCTCTCATACCAACTTGTCACGACCCGAATTTTCCACCTTCGGGGTCGTGATGGTGCCTACTAATAGGAGGTAGGTAAGCCAATTATCAATTACCTCTTTCAGCGAACATCGACAATATTAGAAATAATGAAGCATTTAATAATAAAGCGGAAGTCTCAAATGTAATTAACTAAAAGAAATGCGGAAGTTCAACAAGATCCTCTACCCAAGACTGGTGTCACAATACTCACGAACGTCTAGAGAATACTAAATACAAGGTTTGAATGAAACATAAAACTGCCTGCTTCGGTACAAATGATAACAAACCGAATAAAATAGAAAGGACTCCGGGCCTGCGAACGTCAGCAAAGCTACCTCGAATGTCCCTGGACTGAAAGCTCGCTCCCAGAATGCTACTGCTACTCGAATGCTGCTCCAACACCTGGATCTGTGCAAAAAGATGCACAGAGTGTAGCATCAACACAACCGACCTCATGTTCTGGTAAGTGCCTGGCTAACCCCGGCGAAGTAGTGACGAGGCTAGGACCAGACTACCAGATAAACCTGTACAATTCAAATATATACATACAACGGAAAGAAATACAGGAAGTAAACAGTCAACAAATAGAAGCGGGAGATCATGTTATGGGGAGGCAACATTTATAATTAGGAAATCACAATATAAGATAGAAACAACCAAAGAATTTATAGCGAATCAAGAACACGAATATTCCAAATAAAACACACTGGAGTCAGCCATTGTTGCGGCGTGCAAACCGATCCTCAAATATCATTGTTGCGGCGTGCAACCTGATCCATGAATATCGTTTAGCATTGTTGCGGCGTGCAACCCAACCCTCAGATATCATTGTTGCAGCGCGCAACCCGACCCGTATGGATATTATTTATCATTATTGCGGCATGCAACCCGATCCATATCGTTTATCATTGTTGCGGCGTGCAACCTGATCCATATCATTTATCATTGTTGCGGCGTGCAACCCGATCCTTATCATTTGTCATTGTTGCAGCGTGCAACCCGCTCCGCCAATATCCTACTTTCTCATCCAAACAACAGTCACAAATACGGGGCAAGAAGTAAACAAACAGGGGAAGAAAATCTCGGCAAGGGAATACAACAAAGCAGTTAAATTCCGATAAGGGAACAATATCAATAAACTCAATGTCCCAGCAAGGGAGAAAAATCAACAACCAACAAAAAGTCCTGGCAAGGGAATAACCAATAAACCATCTCTTTCTTTCGTACCTTACTTTATAATTTACTCCATCATTCGAGCCAATGCTCCAGAGAATCAAATAATCATAATGTCTTTCATACGTTCTTTACAATATATAGGAATCCTCAATTACGCATGGAAATTTCAAAAAAACATGATAATCGCATTTCAAGGACTCACGGTCATGCTATACACCAATGTATAGATACTCGTCACCATGCCTATACACCGTACTTGACAATTAGAAAGTAGCAAACAAGACTCAACTCCTATTCCCTCAAGCTAAGGTTAGACCAAACACTTACCTCAACTTTCACTGCTAAATCAATCCACAATGACCGCTTTCCCTTTCGAATTCGGCTCCAACTAAATCAAATCTATGAAATAACGACTTTATAGTATTAATAATAGCTAAACAAATCAAACCCAATGCCTAAATATAGATTTCCAACCTTTCTTCAAAATTTTCAAAATCGACCCCGAGCCCGCTTGATCAAAACACGAGGTTCGGACCAATTCCATATCACCCATTCACCCACGAGCCCGAATATATAATTTGTTTTCAAATTCGATCCCAAAACGAGGTCTAAATCGAAGAAAATCGAAAAGCCCTAACTCTACCCATTTCCCCCAATTTCAACCCTAGATTACATGTTTTAGGCCTAGGATTTCAGTGGGTGATGATAGAAAATAAAGAAAATGAGTTAGGTAACCCAAGAATATTTGGTGAAGAATACCTCTACAAGTCGCCTAGGGGCTGTGGAGAAGAAGAGCTCGTGTATTTTTGTGATAGAACCCGTAGCCCCTTTTTCTATTTTTAAAAATTTAACTGGGCGAAAATGGCCTATGCGATCACGAAGGAAGTCATGCGATCGCATAGAGGAAGGGGAAATGTTCACTGTGATCGCGAAGTGGTCATTGCGATCACATAGAAGTAGCATATGGGATATTGCGATCGCGAACTGGCTATGCGTTCGCATAGAGGAAAAATAAAGAGCTTCTCATGCTAGCACTATGCGATCGCGGAAGGGTAATTGCGATCGCATACAACAAACTGACCCTCCTGAAGATTAACACTACGCGATCGTAGACCTACCTATGCGATCGCATAGAACAAATGACTGGACACCAGCAGACATCAGTTTCTGCAATTTCTTAAGTTCAAAAACCACCCCGACACTCCTCCGAAACACTCCCGAGCCGTCGGGGCTCCTAACCAAACATACACACTAACTCAACGGCCTTATACGAACTTAACCGTACGATCAAATCGCCAAAATAACATAAAAAACGAGGAATCAAACCTCAAAATCATCACTTTTTCATAAAATTTCATTTTTAGATGTTTAGGTCCGAAACACGTCAAATGACGTTCAATTTCAACCAAATTTCACAGGAAGCGCTTAAACCACATATAAGACCTGTACCGGGTGCCGGAACCAAAATACGAGCCCGATACCAATACTTTCTAATCCGTTTTCATTTCAAATTTCCATATAAATTTCAAAAAAATAATTTTTTTAAAAAATTCATTTCTCGGGCTCGGGACCTCGGAATTCAATTCCGGGAATACATCCGAGTCCCATATTTTTCTACGGATCTTTCGGGACCGTCCAATCATGGGTCCGGGTCCGTTTACCCAAAATGTTGACCAAAGTCAACTTTAATCATTTTAAAGCTACATTTTTGAAATTTTTCACAAAATTTAACATATATAAGCTTTCTGGCTACTCGCCCGGATTGCGCATGTAAATCGAGACAAGTAAAAAATAAGGTTTTCAAGGACTCAAAAGCACGAAATGAAAGAGAAAACAGGTGATGACCCTTTGGATCGTCACAGTGTTACTCCACTTCAAAAAAGTTAAACCCCTACAAAGTAGATGCATGTAACAAAGGAGTGGCAAACGGACAAATCGGGTCGGATATATAAAGTGCAATATAAAATAGATAAAATACCTAACACGGTCATATTTAATACAGATAGAAAATGGGCTAACTGGTGGATAATATGGATAACCATATTATCCATTGCCTCTATTTGGTTACTTTTGGGAGAATTTATAGTCTTCCAAGTTTAAGGAAGCCCAAATAATCAAATGTTTTATTTAGTAACTCTTGGATAAACTATTAAACTAATAAGAGTTGTATCTTTCAACTTCATTCAAAAATAAAACTTGAATTTTAGTCTTTGTGAATGTAAAAGTTAAACTCGTTGGTTATGCATTAAGTATCTATTTTATTTACTTAAATTTTATCCATATTTAAAAAGTCCATTATCCAATCTATTTTTTTGTGTGGATAATATGGATGGATAATTAATTTTTTAATCCCGTTTGCCACCACTACATGTAACTATCATTTCAACACAAGTTTAGGGGTGCTTATGCTTTTTCAAAAATAAAAATAAGAAAAAGTTTAAAGGAATTCTCATGCAAGCTAGGGGGTAAAGTATGTACTAAACTTTTCTTATGAAATAATTTTATACAAGTTGGGAAATCTTAATAATCTCTTATATGGCCAGATAGTGGAAAAAATTGTTTGTGTCAGAGTTTAAAGCATACTCATATCTTATAGTAGTATCTTGAGAGAAACTGGCATATAAAAGGGTGATTAAATATTACTTCTTTTCAAAAGTGCTTAGAAAATGGCTTCGGCCACATGTATTTAGTGCTTGTGAGGGGTTTCTCTACTATATCAGTCGATTTTATGCTAAATTTATTCTATTTACATCATTAATCATTCATAAATTCTACCGGGTTGATATGACTTTGTAATTGTTCAATTGTTTACCAAACTCTACCATATTGGGATGACTTTGTATTAATTATATTCGATTTATCTGTTAGATTGCTCACAAACTCTATCCAATTCAGTTGACATAATTTTGTGCATGTTCAATTGTTCACCAAACTCTACCAGATTGGCATGACTTTGTGTCATCTGCAATTTACTATTTGTTAAATTATTTTTCAAAGTCAACTCGATTAGCATAATTTTTCTGTGTTATTCAATAAAATATTATTCAAAATAGATCCAACCACCTCAAATCTGCTCCAAATAAACTCAAATTTGAAATAAACTCTCCAAATACCAACGCAAACAATCTTCACCACCAATTTAGTCAAATAATACCACATTAATAAGATCCACTTTGCCTTCTCTAATACTTTCTAAGAAACAACAATCAAATTTTGATATTTTAAAAGCAAATCACTAAATTAGTATTTAAATTAAAATTTTAAGTGCAAATTATCAACATTCAAATAATTTTAAAAATATTAATTATTAAATTTTAGTTTCTCGGAAGCTATCCACCTTATCAGGAGGTTGGTGGAACTATACAGGGATAGGAAGAGGGGTTTGCATATGATGTTTATTTACCTAGAGAAGGCGTATGATAAGGTCCCTAAGGACGTCCTTTGGAGGTGTCTGGAGGTGAAAGGCGTACCAATGGCTTACATTAGGGCGATAAAGGATATGTATGATGGAGCTATGACTCGGGTTAGGACTGTGGGAGCTGGGAGGTGACTCAAAGCCTTTTCCGGTGGTTATGGGATTACACCAAGGATCTGCGCTCAGCCCGTTCTTATTTGCTTTGGCGATGGACGCACTGACACACCTGTCACGACCCTAACCCCGGTCGTGATGGCGCCCAACATACTTCTAGGCAAGCCCGACCAATTCAATAACCTTAACCATTTTTTTATACAGTTCATGAATTAATTAACATGGATAAATTACTAAATCATAATACTGAATATCTGAAATTAAGTTAAAACATGCGGAATCCCAACTAATAAAACAACTACACAACCCGAAGAATTCGGTATCACAAGTCTTAGCCTCTAACACATGAGTATCCACCTACTACATATCGTTCTCTAAAAATGCGAAAATAAAGCAAATAATATAGAAGGAAGATCAGGACTGCGAAAGTCAAATACAGCTACCTTGATACTCCCAGATATGATGCTAGGCAGAGAAGTCCTCACACAACCTCGGGTGTACCTGGATCTGCATGCAAGGTGCGGGGAGTAATGTGAGTACTCCGACCCAGTGAGTAATAAACATAAATAAAGGCTGAGAATAAGAAATCCTGAATAGGAACAAAGTAATCCTATCAATACAACAACTTGAACCAAGTAGTATTAAGTTAGTAAACCAATAACAACAATTATGGAGATACTACTGTCACACCTCTTTTTTACGGCGCTTTACATACTCCGGCAAAAGGGATATAGATATATAAGCGTAAAAAGAGTTTTTCCAAATAAAGGACGGTCGGAACGGGATTAGTTATTTAAATTTTCAGAGTCGCCACTTGAGAATATAATGGTG
>MU787054.1:9843-21960 GCA_026770625.1 Nicotiana glauca
AACCACTCGTGCCTTATTAGCACTCTGACACCGAAGGATATGACCTCATTCCAATACAAACGAACATCTTCCTTCTCTATACACTGAGCATTCTTTATCAACAACAGCTCAAGACATCCTAATATTTCCTCACATCTACGAAGCACCATATAACCATTATCAAAATTTGTCTTCACTCGCGCCATCCTCGGCTCATTTTCTACAACCAAGACTGATCCGCCAGCATACCTCGAAATGGAAACAATCATAGCACATAACCATGCGATCAGCTAATCAACGGCAACCTCCCCAACTTGACTCGAAGCCATCTATCAGGATACATTTAATAACCCATAATACTTTTACTCTAATGATGCCACAATATTATAGTGAGATTAACTCAAACCATTTATTAGTTATGAAAACACAGATCCTCGGATACCGAAATCCTCTACAAACCTCTCATTCATCCCCACATCAGTTGAGTCCACTCTCTGAAGCGACCCAAATTTATAAAATTACAACACGTACCTTTTAATTACACATGAGATCTTCTAACAATATACATAAGAATCATACCCCTTAAGAACACTCCGCAAGAGATAACCCACAAGTTTCGCCTCAATTTAGTATTTCAGCACACCTTCCACCATTATATACGTTACACAGTCATTTAAGTCTTCCTGATTCTGAACTCATATCGCCACACGTAATGTACTTCACTTCCCAACTAGGAGACACGAAAATATTCTTCATGCGCCCATAACTCGGGGCTACATAACAGATCACAATAGGAAACGAACCACTTAACAGTTCATCTATTATCCCGCAGACTCCTTCGTCACTACCAAGACATATAATAACATCTCATCACATGAATACTAAACCGCCATTCTGGTTAATAGCGATAATACCGAACATATAAGTTCAAAACACTTGCTCACATGATCAGCACCTCAGTGCTCAAGACATAGGCAAGATCCGGTCTCAAGTCCTCCAGACTGGCCCAACATCGAACTCACGGGGATCACATCTCGCCCCTCGATCGGGGAATCACAAGCCATCAGGGCACTTATAATATCGAGCGCTCATATGCACATACAGACGTGTGCAAGGAATTTCAAGAGTTATATCTCAAGCTGAATCAAGTACGCATGATAGGAATTTCCAAGAAAGTGAAGTTTTCCTAAAGGTTCCGCAGCCTCTCGAGGATAAATACAGACGTCTCCGTACCGATCCGCGAGACTCTACTAACCGGCTCATGACTCATGAGGCCTAGTAACCTAGGCTTTGATACCAACTTGTCACGACCTCAATCCCGGTCGTGATGGCGCCCAACACAATTGCTAAGCAACCCCGACCAATTAACACTCACAACCCAATCCATATCCTATTACCAGTATATAGCATTTAATTTATCAAATAATATAGTTCTAACCAGTGGTAATAGATAGAAATAATATGGAAATCATAACAACTGCCAACAAACTCCCAAATACCTGGGGTCATGAGTCTAGAGCCTCTAAGATAACAAAATAATACGTCCTCAGTAATACTGATGTTCTAAAATGCGGAAATAATAAAGGGATAGGGGAGGAGTCGGGTCCTGCGAACATCAGGCAGCTACCTCGACAACTCCTGAGAGGATCTGAAGCAACAAATAGCTCAACTATGCTCCCGGGACACCTGAATTTGCACACGTGGTGCAGGGAGTAAAGTGAGTACTTCCAACTCAGTGGTAATAAGAGTAAATAATAGCTGAGTGATAAGAAAACACGTAAGAACATTCCATCACGCTATATGGGACAGTACAACCTTTCGAGAAAACAGTAAAACCGTAAAAATCCTTTAGAAACATCTAGCTCAGTTTAAAATCTCTTTTGAAAATATTCTTTTTCCAACAGTAAGCATATGAATGCGATATCAGGTAGGGCAAGTCCGCACACAAGTCAGCCCCTCGGGCACATCACTCAATTTACAAATAACACCAGGGTATCTGGTACACAGTGCAAGAAATAGCATGGATGCCAATGATATGAGAGTGCTAAATGTCATGCCACGTAGTACAGACAGGAATCAATGCGTGAATGCAATGCAATGCACATGAACGGTACACTCCGGTACCCACTGCGACGTGCAGTCCGATCCATTTAACGTCGACGGCGCTCACTGGGGGTGTGTATAGACTCCAGAGGGGCTCCTACAACCCAAGCGCTATAATCAAGCCATCTCGTGACATCAACCAGGCCCTCAGCCTCAATATCAATACAGTATCGCTGCGGTGCGCAGCCCGATCCGGCGGTCACTAGGGTGTGTACAGACTCTGGAGGGGCTCCTACAGCCCAAGCGTAATATCAGTCATGTTGTGGCATCAAACAGGCTCTCGACCTCAATATCAATGTAGTATCGCTGCGGAGCCCGAGCCATCCATATATTCAGATATCACTATAACACTGCTGCGGCACGCAGCCTGATCCATGCTCAGTCCAGAAATAAACATAAGCCACTTGGACAATATTAACATGATAGTCCTCAGCTCAAAACGTTAATAAAATATTGTTTAAGTTTTCAAATCTTAGGAAGATGGCTGAGTTTGCAAAATAGTATAAAACCTTGGACCGAGATCAAATAATATGCAAGTAATGCAAAGACATTGATATCAATCCTCGAAGGATTCACATAGTTGGCATGAAGCCCCAAACATGGAAATCAACCCAAATTATGATGATAACAAATAATTTCAGTCAAATACGCGGTAAAAATCAACAACCTGGACGGACCAAGTCACAGTCCCCCAACGGTGCTCTACCCCACGCTTATATCTGGCGGTCAAGTCACTTCGATACAGCACTATGATGTGCAAATCCGGGGTTTCAAACCCTCAGGATATCATTTACAAGTATTACTCACCTCGAACCGGTGAAATCTCTAGCTCGCGATGCCTTTCCCCTCAATTCGGCCTCTACACGCGTCGAATCTAACCAAAATCAGAGCGAATGCATTACAATATGCTAAGGGAACAATACCCAATCGAAAACAATCGAAAAATATCAAAAATCTCGAAACTAGCAAAACCCGAGCACCGGTCCCACTTCTCGAAAAATTACAAAATTTACATTATCGGAGTCCTCGTCTCGCCACGAGTCTACCCATATCAAATTCATCAAAATCGGAGTCCATTTGACCCCTCAAATTCCAAGTTTACACTTTCTTAGGTTTCAAGCCCTAACCTCCATTTTTACCCCTTAAATCCTTGGATTTTCAGTGTTTAAATCCTTATTTTTACACCATAATAAAATTATTCGAGTCTATAAATTCATACCTGATGTAATCCCCTTCGAATCTCTCCAAATCGCCCAAAATCGCCTCTTCCCAAAGTCTAAAATATTTTCTTATCTTCTGAAATTCGCGAACACTGTTTCATTAAAACCCTTCAGCAATTTTCGCTTCTGCGGTCCCGTAACCGCTTATGCGGGACCGCTTCTGCATCCATATGACCTCTTATGCGGTTTTCATTAAATCCTTGGCATTCCGCTTTTGCGCCCAACCATCCGCTTCTGCGGATCTCACCATTCCGCTTCTGCGGCCTCATTTTCGCCTATGCGGACCCGCTGAAGCGATACCCCATCCGTTTTTGCGAAATTACCCCGGTCCCTCATGGACCGCTTATGCAATCTCTTAGCCGCATCTGCGGAACCGCTTTTGCGGCTCCTTTTTCGCAGATGCGGAAATACTAGAAGCCAGGTGCACCAGACCTGCAACAAACATCAAGATTCTCCGTTTAACCACCCGAAATCACTCTGAGGCCCCCGGTACCTCAACCAATAGCACCAACACACCCCAAGACCTTATTCAAACTTTTTCCGATCATCAAAACACTATCGTTAACATCAAAATCATCAAATTTCACCGAATTAAAGCCTTAGTTCTTCAAGAACTTCCGAAATGCATTTTCGATCAAAAATCCAACCAAACGATGTCCGAATGACCTGAAAATTTGCAGACATATCCAAAATCACCTAAAGAAGCTACTTCAACTCTCAGAATTCCATTCTGACCCTCGGATCAAAATTTTGCCTATCAACCGAAATTCGCCAAAATTCCAACTTCGCCAATTCAAGCTTAATTCTACACCGGACCTCCAAATTCAATTCCGATCGCACTCCTAAGTCACGAATCATCCCCCGAAGCTAACCAAATCACCAAAATTCACATCTGAGCCTTCTAACTATATAGTCAACTTTCGGTTGACTTTTCCAAAATAAGCTTCCTTCTAAGAGAATATGTGCCTCATTTCCAACTAAAACCAAGTCAAGTCAACTCAAAATCGCCCAACACATATAATAATTCATGAAGGAGCAATAAACGGAGAAAACGGGACTAAAACACATGAGATGACGGGTCGGGTCGTCACAGTCAGCAAAAAGACAATTATTTCACATGATCTGTTGCTTCATATGTGTTTCAATAAGTATTTTGTTGCAGGTAGTGCTAATCTTTATGAATACCTCTGTCTATTTTCAGGACTTAATGGCGGCTCAATTAAATTTTATTAGTGAAATTAACAGCAAGTCAATAAATTAGAAATTAAAGGTTCTGTTGTCAGGCTTTGGGAAAATTCGGATCGCGACAGACCTTATATGCCTTTTTCTATTGAGATTATTGTAATGGATGAAAAGGTATTAATTTAAACTAAACTAATACTTTCTATTTGCATTGTTTACATATGAATAAATATATCACAGTCATATAGAAAATAACTTAGTCATTTTAACTTATTGACTATTTTTGTTATGGCAACTGCATTCACGCAAGTATTGGCAGGTCTTTTATCCAAAGGTTCAAGCAACAAATTAAGGAAATGGGTTTGTACATCATGAAGAATTTCGTGGTTTGTCCAAATAATATGAAACTGAAGACCAAAGACCACAAGTTTAAGTTGATGTTCACGCATAAAACTACTGTTGAGGAAATACATAATCCACATTTCAACATGTGCATCTTCAAATTTAAAACCTATGAGCAGCTGTCAAATCCTTAGGAATTTGACAATACTGAGCTATTCGATAATTAAATTTCTCTCATTTTTTCTAGTTTCATTTTACTTTTAGTTATTTGTTATATGAATCAATATAACTAAACATAGCAGTGAAGTAGTAGCTACAAAATAATTTCTCTATTGGTGTGGTTGGCTTCTCTTTTGCCTTATCTTTTTCCTTATCATAATAAACATCTGAACCCCATTTGCCTTAAAGAAAAATAAAACAGAAACTTTTCCATGATTCAGTCTGGGGTTAAGTCGAACCTGCGGTTTTGTGGTTATATGTTATAAAGCATCTTGAAACCCTCACTTAAGTTGTTATGCATTCCTCAAAGCTAACTACTTACTTTTGTGTAACTAATAAAAGTAATTATAAAACTGACGTGTCCTCTTTCGAAAATGACAATCTGATTTCTGTCAATCGTGGATACAATTTTCCGGTTTCAGTTAATATTCTATAATCTCTTTTCTGTCTTATATGTTTGTTTTACCCATTGCTATATCTTAAGTAGATCATGAAATTAAATTATTCTTTAACAATCTTCATTTATATTGTCCATAATAATTACTACTTTTGAAGAAATTTCAATGTTATTGTAGATGTTATTGGCGAAATTGTGAGCTATGAAAACGTACAATCTATCAAACAAGATGATAGCATCCATATGTTCATGAACATTGAGATACAAGATTATGAGTAAGCTCGCCATAATTTATTAAACTAACTAAATATTTCAGCAATTCTTTAATTTGATTCATATGCTTAACCTTATAATAATTGTAGGAGCAACAATATTTCTGCAACTCTTTGGGGAGACTTTGTCGAACAGATCAAGCCGCATTTGAATGGATCCAATGATAAGCTTGTTGTCATCGCCATGCAATTGATTAAAGCACATCAATATCGAGGTTATTAAATTGTCAACTTACTTTACAATACAATGTCTTTATACAATTAGTAAACACTTAAAAATTACTTTTATGTGTATAGAATAATATTCGGTGAGGAACACTTGGCATGCGTCGAAGCTTTGGATCAATTCAAATCTTCCTCAAGTTGTTGACTTTTGCTCCAGGTCTATAAGTTAAACTTAATTAAAGGATATTTCAAATCAGATTTTAGTCTTAATATTTATTAACATATCTCAACTTAAAAATGAAATAGAATGGTTTCTGTGCGTGGAGAAAGCTCACAAAGAATTACTCAAATTTCATCTCAAAAAACTCATTCTGTTGCTGATGAGCTAGCATCTGGAAGCATTGAAGTTAAAACTATTGAGGATCTGAGTGACTGTAAGCATGTGAGTACCTATTTTTTAGTTTTGTTAATTTTTAATTATCACGACTTTTATCCTCTCTTTCTCTCCATAACATTTGTATATACAATTTTTATGCGTAGCCAGGAGATTTTTGGGTTGTAGCTATTATTGTACACGTAGAATTAGACCGTGGATGGTGTAATTTAGCATGCAAAAATTACGCAAAGAAACTAGACAAAGAGGGGGAAAACTTTTATTTTAAAAAATGCGAGCAGATTCAATCTCCCACTCATAGGTATGACCATAATTTATAGTTCTATTTTACTATTATTAAAGATTAAAAAATTAAAAGCACAAACTTTTTCCAGGTACATGCTACAAGTTAAGGTGATGGATTGCACCGGTATAATTCCTTTATTGTTGTGGGATAAGGATGCAGCTAAGATTATCGGAAAATCGGCAAATGATTTAAAGGATGTTGTATTCGAGGTATAATACAATTGTTTAGAAAAATAAGATCATAAACTTTGAAATAAGTGGTACATGATCCAATCCCCTGCATCTCCTTTTGTTCTTATTTTTGGGGTAGTTTAATTTGTGTTTATAAGCATGTGAAGATTTTTAAACTTCAAAGTCCCAAGTTTAAGTTACAAATTCAGCACTGAATATTGTGAAATTACCTCTATTGACCTTCATATTATCAGAATGGTTACTTCTGCCATTTAATTTACTTTGAATTCTCAGATAGTATTATTTTTCTATAACTATCAAAGCTAAAAAGTGAGTTTGACCGAGCAACAATCAAATCACTGTGTAAGGATAAGTAGCTTTACCTTTTTAGCATATATATTCCTTTGGTTCCCACGTGCCGTGGTTTCTTTCTGCTTTCTTGTATCTTTTATGCTTCTGACCCTTGCTAATCATTTATTTTACACATGATGCTTTATTGCTCTTTCTGTTTGGATTTTTTAAAAGTCAAATGAGCTTATTTTGCTAAATTCGTATGTATTTGCTCATTTTAGATTTACTTTAGAGAGTTGATAAGTTTCAAATGATGGTAATAGTTCTATATTCTTAGTTGTCACTAAGTTTTGGTAAAGTTAAGATAGTTGTAGTTTGGTGTCTGTTAAAGAGCATAAATGTTGTTTGAATTTTGATTGATGTTTCACTTTATTTTGATCCTACTTCAGAAGTCTTATGCTTTCACTTTAGTTTCTGATGTTCTACTTTCCTCTTTTTATTTTAGTAGCTTTATTTAGTGTATTGTTCCTGGCATTTAGCTTATGCTTAATAACAAACTTACTATGACAATTGAAGCATTATCTTTGTAACTATTAAATCCATTTTAATATGGAACAAAAAATATGTGTACACCATATTACATTTGCTTTTTTTACTTTTGTTGTTGTAGCTTTTATTAACAGTTATGATTATGTCCTTTTTGTTAGAATTATGGTGTTGCAGACGACTCTTCATATCCAATGGAGATAAAAAATATTGTTGATAAAAAGTTTATGTTTAAAGTGGAGGTTGAGAGTTCCAACGGTAAGAAACAAGATGATGTCTTGAAAGTTGTTACACTTAGTGACGACGAGGAAATTATAAAAAAATACATTCATTCTCCACGTGAAGAGACATTCAAAGTATGTTTCTATACTTAATTTTTCTCAACTTTTCTATTTGTGATTGAATTGATTTACTTATGATGCACAATTTTTTATAAGATCCAGATTTCAATAATAACGAACTCAGTCATGAAGATAATGAAATTACGGTGATTTTATAACTCATTATTAATATTTTACATAATTCATTCTTTTAATTTAATGATATGTAGGTTATACAATAATAAAACAATAAAAACTACAGATTAACTATTGATTTTGACAAGTTTTTGTGTTTTAAATATGTAGGATTCTACTGAAGATAACAAGTTGATCCATGTTGCAATTACACCTGCCAAGATTGCAGCAGTGGTTGAAGAAGATTCGAATGCACAGTTATCGGGAAATAAGATCAAGAGAGTATTTAAAAAGAAGAAGATAGCATAAGTTGTTTGCATATGTATGAGTTGTAGAAACTAAGAACTGTCTGATTAGTTAGTTTATTAGTTTTATTAGTTATGAACAAGATGTTTGAATCATTTCATGTTATTCTTGGTATTGAACTTTTCCTGTTTAGTTAGTTTGGTATTTTCATTTGCTATGGACAAGATATTTGAATCAGTTCATGGTTCTTTCAGTTGTTAAAATTTTTCTATATAGATACGTAGGACAGTCCACAGAGTTTTAAAACTCCATTCATTTTTTTTACTTAATCAGGCTATGAGCCAGTGTTGGTTGTTTTTTGCATTCTCCTTTGCAGGTGTCTCCTCTTTGATCCATCATTAGCACTGGAGAATTTTGAAACTTCTTGCTTGTGGATGAAGGTTTCGACAAATTGTGATCATGTCAACATTCTACAACATAAGTGCCTTTCTCTATATTTAAAATCTGTTTGCACATGATTTTCCTTTCAATTTTTTCTATATCAATATTCCTGCAATTTTATATGCTAATATCTTCGGTATTCCTAAGACCCTCAAGTGATATGTGAAGTGGGAACCCTGTTTCCACATTTGCATATATTTGTTTCTATGTTGAGAACTCTTATTACTTCTTCAAGAACCTTACATTAACATTATTACTCTCCGATGTTATGTCTATGATTCTTATGAGTATATATTCTAAGTTATTTCGTAAAATCTGTGTTTCACATAATCGGACGCGATCATTCTTTCATTTCACTTATTATTTCTTGACGATGGCACGGTTTTGATGTGAAACTCATTGATGTCAATAGGACATGTAAGGTCACTAAGCTAATGTGGCTATTCCAATGGATTTCTCATTCTTTTTTAATGGAGCTTGAATAAAAAATTCACAAATTATGGCTGAAATGTGATACATGGGGGACAAATTGTCAAGTATAATGCTTTGTTGGCTTGTGGGAACTATCACGGAGTTGTTGGTTTCGCAAAAGCAAAAGGTCCAGCTATTCCTATTGCCTTAAAAAGGTACAGGGGTCTATTTATTATTTGACCATTCCATTTAAAGGCGTGTTTTTATTTTGATCAATGCCTTGGACTGGATGATTGGTCTTTCAGCAACTCTGCTAAAACAGGACTTTTGTTTTTAAAATGAATTGTGCAGGCAGATGAGAAATGCTTTCAGAACCTATATTATGTCGAGCGGCATGAGGATCATACAATTTCGCATGCATTTCAAACAAGCTACAAAAAGACCAAGGTGCCAAATATCTGGAGTGTGAATTTTAGTCATTCTTTTGTTAAGCTTTTGTTTGCTCATACGCATAACAAATGCATCGTGACTTTCTCTTTATGCCTACTTAAAAAAAGAGGAATCTTATTGTTTGACTCTTTAGTCTTGAACCTTTGCTTACTTGTACCTCAATGCAAGTATATTTGTGGCCTGCTCCTACTCAAACAGGGATGAAAGCAAGTAGAACCGTCCAAATAATTTTGCATTTAGCCGGGTTCAAGAATGTAAAATCAAAGGTATTGTATGATACTTCTTATCAAGCAGGTCACATAATGTTGAATTTTTGTGTTTATTCTGTGCCCATCATTGTAACATCATACTCCGGCAGGTTGTTGGTTTAAGGAACCCACATAATACAGTTAAAGCTCTTTTCAAAGTTCTAAATGTGGTAAGTCAAATGTTCTGCTGGCCAGGAGCGGTTCTGGACAATTACAACAGGTATATATGTAGGATTTTGTAGTTAATCATTTGCCTAAAATATAGACCATGTCAGTCCTTTATATGCTGCATTTAAGTTGAGCATGCATCCTTCATGAATATTCAGCTTTCTCTTTTGTAATGTAGGTTTCTGCAGTTAATTGAGAGAAACATATACCTTTGAATGACTGGCATTAACAATATATAAAGAGAGCGAACACTTATCGTGAAGTGAACTGAAATGTGCGAGATTGAGATGTAATTATGGACGATGTGTATATGAACTGGAAGTGAATTTCAGAATATCTACTTTAGCTTTTGGCTTATCACAGTTACCCAAGCAAAGGACAACCAGTAGTTCAAAGTATTCAAGTTTTGAAGCATGTTTGATTAGTTTGGGCTTAAAAGTATGTGCTCAATTTCTACAACTGCTGTAAAAATTTTGCTCAAGAGTTTGCTAAGCTCGCCATGTTGCTTAAATTAAATTTGCTACTGTTCCTGAAGTTTAGAATCTGTTTCCTTGCTGGAGCTGACGCATGAAGAGGTTCGTGCCTTGTGAATTTCACTAGCTTTAACTCTGTTTCCCAACAGGATTAGCAATATAATAGTGTTTGTTTATTTCAGATGCCAAATGGGGAAATGTAGTTAGAAAAATTAAGTTCTATGCATAAATATAGGTGGTCCCTAGCATAGAAGTTCATATATTTATTTTTTGATTTAATTCTTTTGAATGTGATCGCTAAATTTAGTCTACAATAAAGACTTGTTTCTACTATATCATTTTTTTCCTTTGAAACAATCCGCGCATCGTGCGGGTACGTATACTAGTATATTATTAAAAGGAGAGGATAAAGCCCTCTCCTTAAGCCAAGTGGAGCATAAAAAAAGTCACATGGTATAATTAGTTACTAATTAGTTTTTTAGTTAATAATTAGTTATTAGTTATTATATTTGAATTTAAATATCTATAAAAACAAAAAAAATAAAAAATAAAAAACAACCATATATATATATATATATTATCGAAAATATAAATATATAAAAAATAACTACCCATTCAAATTGGGTGGGAATAGTTTCAAGATGGAGTGTTAAAATTATTTTTAAATAAAAAAACAAAAAACAAAAATAAATTAAACTATAATAAAAAAATGAAAAAAGAAGAAGAAAAACTACCCATTCAAATCGGCGAGTAGTTTTAAGTTGGAATTTTAAAATGAAAAAATGAAATTAAAAAAATAAAAATTACCATTTCAAATTGGAGAGTAGTTTCAAGTTGGAGTTTATAATTTTCTTAAAATAAAAAATAAAAAAATAAAGCAATAAAAAAAATTTGATTCAAATTGTGAAGTAGTTTCTTTTTAATATTTTATATTCTATATATCTACTATATATTATTAAAAGGAGAGAATAAAGCCCTCTCCTTATGCCAAGCAGTAGCCTAGAAAAAAACCTTATGGAATCTATATCTATATCTATATATTATTAAAAGGAGAGGAAAAAATCCTCTCCTTAAGCCAAATGGCAACCTAAAAAAATATCACATGACATAATTGGTTACTAATTAGTTATTTAGTTTATAATTAGTTATTGGTTAATTATTTTTAATTTAAATACATATAAAAAATGAAAATAATAAAATACAATAAAAAAAACTAATATACTAAATAAATATAGATATCTTATAATTAAATAAAATAAAAAAATTAAAAACAAATATATAAAAAATAACTACCATTCAAATTGGGTGGGAGTAGTTTCAAGTTTGAGTTTTTAAATTATTTTAAAATAAAAAACGAAATTTAAAAGATAATGAATTAAAATTGGGGAGTAGTTTCAAATTGGAGTTTTAAAATTATTTTAAAATAAAAAAATGAAAATTTATTTATATATAATTACATATAAAAACGAAAATTTTAAAATAAAAAATGAAATAAAAAAATAATGAATTACCAATTAAAATTGGGGAGTAGTTTTAAATTGGAGTTTTAAAATTATTTTAAAATAAAAAAATGGAAAATCTATTTATATATAATGTACATATAAAAACAAAAATAATAAAATAAAATATATATATATATATATATATATATATATATAT
>MU787055.1:0-52152 GCA_026770625.1 Nicotiana glauca
CTCGATCCGAATTGACTCAAATTCACCAAATACACATATTGAAACATAATTAAGCATATAACGGGGAAAATGGGGCGGTAACTCACGTGACAACGAGCCGGGTCGTCACATCTATTCCACAAATTGAGGCAGTTAGGCATGTTGAATCCCATTGAGCCCAAACTGCCAAATCCCCTTCCTAGAAATCTTCACCCTTCAGCAAGCTGTGAATATTGCTCGGGGGCTCCCGGACACGATACTGAGAAATGTTGGAAGCTGAAGAATGCCGTGCAAGAGCTTATTGATACAAATAGGATCGAGGTTCAGGTTCCAGAATCGCCAAATATTAATCGAAATCCATTGCCAGCTCACCATGAGACCCACATGATCGAATTGGTACACAAGGGAGGGGAACTTAAGAAGCCCGATCCGTGATAGTGAGACCATGTTCCAAGGTAAAACCAATCAGCAGAAGTTGGTGGCTAAGATGTCATGCTTGTTAATTGGGAAGATGCTCCTTTTGGTCACCAAGGGAGGAGGTTTGGTGGCTTATTTTGTTGTCATTTCTGTTGTTTGGGTTATTTCAGGGTGTAACCCGAATATTGTCTTGTAACTCAAACCTTTCTATTTTGTCCAGTCCCTTTGGTCATAGTATCTCATTTAATGTTGTCTAGGTTTGTCCTAAGGGTTGTAACCCCATTTTAGTTAGTTTGTTTTGTTGTTCAAGTTGTTTCGTCAGTTAATGCAATGTCCTGTTTTCTATTTTTTCTAGACATTTTCTTTTGTTTAGTCTTTCCTCTTCATAGTCCCTTTTCTGTCAACACTAGTGACATGACATGCGCACAAAATTGTGGCCTGATCTTAAAAATTAATCATGAAGCAATTGAAAGATGATCGGGGCGCTTAAAGGAAATAAGAACAGATCGGAATATTTGGAGCCCGAGTCATGTGAAACTGGGGCAGATAAAAAGAAAACCGTTAAAGGCAAGTTGGCCATGTTAACATGGGGGTCGATCACGGTAATTTTTGCATAAAGGAAATAAGAACATATCAGAATATTTTTGCATTTTTAGCATTTAATGTCCAAATTGTGTAATTTTATTTTTAATTTTGTGTGATAATTATTATTAGGAGTTGATTAGTATTTTAAGTTAATTTTGGTTTTATTAATTTAATTTAGGATCTTTAAGTGTTAATTTTGCAACAAATCAAAATGAAAAGAGAGCACAAAAAAATATGAAAGGAAAATCGGATTTGGGCTGTTATCCTAATTTGAATTCACCTGGCCCAAATGTCTCACAAGTCCAACCCAAAACCTACCGGGTCAACCCGACCCGGTCTGCCCCATAACCCAAACAACCCCTCTCTCCATTTCATTTTTCATTTCCAAACCCTAACCTAGAGACCCGCCCCCTTCCCTCTCCTTCTTCAAACCACTCCTATCTCCTTCACCTCTTCCCCGACAGCGAACCAGCTCGCCGGACCACCCACCAAACGACCACCATCCACGAACCAAGAAGCCATAACAACCAGCGACCCTCCAGCCGCCATAAACACCATCATCTCCAAGCCAAACGGCCACCAGTTCGTCGAGCAGTGCCCAGCGACACGCCGGAAACCAACCAGCCCCTCGTACCAGTCGACCTGCTCGTTGTCCCCCGTCTTTACCCTCGACCAAACGAACCTCCATAGCCGCCAGACAAAAGCGACGAACATCACAACCATCCGTTCGTCGCTTATGCTTCTACTTCGTCAACCACCCAACGCCACTGTTCCTCGTCTTCTTCTGTCAACTCTAAACGACCAGCATTCACGCTGCTTTGCCATATTCGTCATCAGCCCGTCGTCAGTTTGTTCGCTGCTCATCATTTGTTTTGAGAAGTTCGTTGTCCAAATAGATTTTGTTTACATCGAAGTTGAAGTCTTCGTCCGAATATTCTAGTTCGATGTTGTTGATTTCGTTTAAAGTCGCCTCAATATGCAGTTGTAATTGTTGCTTTATTTTGGTTTAATCAAAAAGCTCCTTCAGGTCCGTCCTTCATTTTCTTTATTTTGTTAGTATGATTCTATTTTAATAGTTATGTAAAATATTTAGAGTTTATAGCTTGTGATTCATTTTTCTATTCATTATCCTACCATGCTTTAGCTTCGTTTTGATTGTCTCTTGATAAATCACTGAATCCTTCATCTTGGTTATATTGCTGTTGGATTTAATTTGAAGTTTAATTGATTGATTTTAATGATTTGAATTTACTTGTTTGTTCTGTTAAGTTTGTTTTTGTGAATCTGACTTTGTTGAAGTGATTCCTAAATGTTGTTAATTAGGAGTTTGTTTACTGAGGTTAATTGTTGAATTGTTAGGCTTGATTTGGTTATAGCTATAGTGATTTGGTGTTTTTAGGAATCAGTTTTGGTCAATTGTTAGTTTTGTACAGATTGAAGGGATGGGGGTAGGATAGTAATTTCAGTAATTTCAAGGGTAATACGGGAATTCAAAACTTGAAGAATTATTTATGTGGAGTGTCCTGTCCACTAAGCAATAATAGTATTAAGATAAGGCATTGTTTAATATAGTGGAGAATAAGACATGGTGGTATGAGAAGGTGTTAAAAGAAGTTATTAAATATAGTGCCCATGACCTTTGATTTAATTAATTAGACAAATGGTAGTGGAGGACAAATGAATAAAAAATGGCACAAAACACTTAGTAATGGTCTGGTAAGAGAATATCATGGGCAAGAATATTTTGAGTGCTCTTAAGAGCTGGAAGTGCCTGTTTATTGCTATGAATAGAGGCAGTCTTGGATAGTTTAAATAGAAGGGAGTTTGGACAAAATAGGGGTCTTCTTTGAATCCGAAAAAATCAGTTTCTTATGGGGTCTTCTTTGAATCCGAAAAAATCAGTTTCTTAATGGTTCTTCTTTTTTGGGTCGAAAATCAGTGCTAAAAAAAATAGAAGGGTCTTCTTTTGACTCCGAAAAAGGGTGGCTTTGGAGATAATCTTTGAGAGGTCACATTTGAGAATAGCATAAGTCTTTGATAAAGAAACAATCAGTCTTGTGAGTTCTTCCTTAATCAGACTAAGAGAGAACTTCTTTTGAAAGCTTAAGAATCAGTCTGTTTGAGTGTATAACTGTGTCATTGGAATTTTGGGTCCAAATTTGGTTCAATTCAAGTTCTGCTTGGGGTGTTTGTGTTGCTTTTGGGTTTTACTGGTTTCCTATTGTTCCTGGTACCTGTTTCTGTTGTTGGTTTTGCTGTGTTGGAATTGGGTATCAGTCTTGTTTGGTTTGGAAAATTTCTAGAATTACTGGGTTGTGTGTTTTTGCTGTTGGTATCTGCTACTGCACTACTGCTATTATTGTTGCTGTGTTACTACTGCTGTTACTCCTCCTCCTTCTATTTTCCATTATCCAGGTACACATCCTAGATCCATTGGAATGTAGATCTCCAGTTTGAAACAGAAATGAAATTGAAGCCTCCACTGTTGAATTGCAATTTAATGATTGTCATATTCTAGATAGTCTTTCTGTAATTTGATTGGTTGTTCACTGTAGTTAAAATCCTATAATCATTATTGACTGTTTGCTGCTAGTGAACTACTAAGTTGATTCGTGTGAGCATGTTAGTCCTGTGGTTATTTATTTCCATTAGGCTTAGTTTGTGTTATTAGTGTAATGTAGAATAGTGTAGGGTGGCTTAAAATCATGTTCAGTGGTTATAAAAATAATAATAAATAAAAATAAAGTTCAAATAAATTTTTATTCCTATATGCTATTTCAACATGTCTAATTCGCTTTTCATTGTTAAGTAACGTTAGCAAAATTCGATCCCAACTTCAAGTAAATCTAGTGAACACTTGTTCACATTGAATTGAAGTTTGGTTTGGTTTAAACGGCTTGGGCTCAACAGCCCATTTTCGAGAAGTGTAAGCCTCAGTGCCATAAGGAGTGGCCCGGATCCAGTTCTAATACTATGTATATTTGGGCCTGGGCCAAGGCTTGTGATTGGTCGTTCTTTTAATTCAATAACAAAATTAATTAGGACTTTTCTTTATTTTTAGAGACAAATAATAAATAGCAAATCGTAGTTGCTTTTAGGTTGCCCTTTTAATAATATATAAGATGAGCCTCGCTAGGCAAAAATATATAAATTACGGGGCCATCGTTGAATGTATATATTAAAAATACTTAGACTTTGAGATGAGCCGTTTAGCGAATTGCACGACCTTCTCCAAAATAATGACGCGTTAGACTCTTTAGGCGCGCACTTTAAATAACCTTACCTTCTTAAACTCGGGTGCGCATTTATGAGACCCAAATCTAAATCTCAACGAAGTCGAAATGCATCGACAAATCACGGATACATCGATTGTGACGTGGTTCGGGATGAATTTCCATGACGTTGCAATTCTTTTAAAAAATAATGAATGAGACAAGCCTCGCCAAACAAAACACACAAGCCGCGGGGCCATCTATATGTGTTTGTAAAATTACTTAGATTTCGGGATGGGCCGTTTAGCAAAATTTCACGGCCTTACCCAAAATAATGATACGCTAGTCGCTTTAGGCGCGCCTTTAATAATTTACTTTCTTAAACATGGGTGCACATTGTGAGCATGTGATTTTTGCCCTAAAGTAAATTATTCCAAAAGTTTCAAATAATTGATTTCCTCATTATTTTATAATTTTTGCGAATTTTGTTGAGTTTGGTGTTAATTGATTGCATGATAATTCATATAAAATAAAATAAAAATACAAAAAATATGCATTTGAATTTAGGAATTTAGTTTCACATTTTAGTATTAATCAGGTATTAATTTGTTTTAAAACAAAACATTGGAAAATCACAAAAAATGGTTCACTTTTGCATTTTTATTATTTTAATTACGGAATTGTTGCGAATTAGTTTTCCGAGTAATTTTAGGCATTAATTAGTTAGTTTAGTTTCTATTTCTATTTTTTCCATCTTCATAAGAAATAAGAAAATTGATACAAAAAATACAAAATTAAAAAATGAAAACAAGGAAAAAGAGAAATAAAACGAAAGAGTGAGAATGGGTCATTAAAAGACCAATTGGGCCATTTCAATCAAACAGACCAGCCCAAAGCCACCCGGAACTGGCCCAAAATTTTCCTTAGCCCGGTCTGCCCTCAAAATGACATCGTTTCAGGGCAAATTAATCCCGGCCATCCATTTTATTTGATCCGACGGTCCTTGATCATTCTTGTCCAAATAATATAACTGTCCGAAAAAATCTAATTAAACCTAAAAACTATCTCCTTCATCGTACCCCCACCCCTTCCCCTGTAACATACCGGCGCCGCCCTAACCCCACCGTGTCTCCACCGTAACGCCACCGTCCGCCGCAGGCCGAAAATTGCCGCCGGCGGCGGCAGAGCTCCAATGACGCCCAAAAATACACCCCTGAATCCTCTCCCTCTCCTCTTTTCAAAACTCCAAACATCACTCCTCAAATCCAAGCCAAACTCTTCGAATTTCAAATCTAAAATCCGGTGAAAATCCTAACTCATCCAAAAATTCCCAACTTAACACCATACAACCCCATACCTTCCTCACCCCTAATCTTTGACCAAAATCCCTCAAATCCGAGTAGAAGGGCTCGAATCGTAGATCTAGGGTTTCAAGGTCGAAACTGTTTTGAAAATTTTTCAAGTCGAATGATTTCAGGTTAATATTATAGGCCTATTTCTTACAAAAAGGACGTATAATATTAACTTGAAGTTAAATTCGAAATTGATTGAAGACTAAAAAAGCAGTAAGTTTCTTTTCAAAATTAATTCTATTTCTTTAGTTCTTACTGTTTTAGTACTAACTAAAATTATTTTTAATTCTGTTTTAGTTCTTAGTTCTTAATTGATTAGTTTTAATTTGTTCCTACTATTTTAGCATTAATTAGAGTTAGTTTTAATTATGTTCTTGCTTCTTAATTAATTGGTTGTAGTTTGTTCGTACTATTTAGTATCAATTACTGTTTTTAGTATTAATTCGGTTTTGTTTTAATTCTGTTTGGATATTGTTTGGCTCGATTAATAGTTTGATAGTTTAATTAGTTTACTTCATTGATTGTTCCTTAATTCAGTAGTTAGGGTTAGTTGTTTGGTTATAGCTGAATAAGCTGACCCTTGGTTGATTAACTTTGGTTAGTTTGAACTAGGGTTAGTTAGTTTTAGAGTAAAGGGTTTGGTTGGTTAATGATTTCACTGGGGTATTCAAGGTTACTTTGGGCATTAGAAATAACTCAATTTGGTTAAGACTAGTAATTTCAGACTATTAGAAGGGCATTTTAGGCATAAAAATAGTAGTTTCTTTAGGAATAGTAATTTCAAAGTAAGGGTAAGGGTAGTTTAGGTTTTTCATAGCTAAAAAATACCCTAGGGCCTTCTAGAAGAAAGCCTTAGTATAAGTTTTCTGCATTTTTATGTAGTAACTTGGCTAACAAGTCATAAAGATAGGGTCCAATAGCTAATTTTTGAAATTAAAAGGGGTGGAAAATGAATAAATATGCAGAACATTTTGTCCCTCATTTGTGCCTATAAAAAGGCATCACTATGCCTTGAACAAGAAGTTGGGAGCCTCAAAAAATTCCCCCCAAAAGCTCCTTAACTTTCAGATTCAATTTCAAAAAATTCAAAATCTCCAAAAATATAGAAAAACATAAGAAAAACCCTGAAAATCGCAAAAATTATACGGTCACATAAAAAAACCCTTAGCTTATTTTCATTTTAGTAGCTGAATTACATTTCTTAGATCAATTCCTGTTAGTGGAAATTTCAGAGAAATTTTTTTTTGGCTAATTTTGATTAGAGCTTGGTCCAATTGCTGTTAGATTTTGACTGCTGTTTGGTACATAATCTGTTGCAAATTAGTCCCTGGATTGCTGTTTGCTTTTGACTCAAAATTGATCTCATTGTTGAGCTGCTGAATTTGCTGAACTCCTGTTGTTGGCCTCCTAACTCATTTTATTTCTCCTTGTGTGACAATTTCCAGGTACACATTTGTATCATCAGGTTCAAAAATGAAATGAAGTGCTGCTCGGTTTTTTTTTTGATTACTGAATTCCTCTAGTTATTTTTGAATTGTAATTGATTTAGACATTATGGATTGTATGTGTTGAGGATTGTCTGACTGCTGTAACTAAAACTGGACTGTTTTGCTTCTATTTGGACTGTGCTAAATTTTGATTGCCAAAATTATTGGTTTAGTGTAATTGCAGTCCAATTAGATCTATATTCAGTAAAGTTCAGGTTGTATAATTTGTTTAACTGTTTGGACTATTAGTTTAGATTGCTATTTGTAATCAAATACTTGTAGGTGACAGGGTAGTTAACATTAATCATAGTTAATTTCTTGCTAATTTATTTCATAAACCTACTTAGAAACATATGTATATGAGATAAGCGTTGTCATGACTGTTATACACTTAATAGATAATAAAATATGAGAGAATTTTACTATCCAATTAAAATTAGAATATTGGGAGATTGATCAGTTTCACATTGTCCATTGAGTAAAAAACTTAGCAGCGTTATTCAAGTATAACTAGAATAGATCAGGAATAGATTATTATATTGGCGGCTCAGTTTGAGAACAACAGTGGTATTAATAAATAGTGTTTGCTGGTATCATAATAGAATATATTAATGTGAAGATAAGCCTGAAATTAGGACGTGATTGGTCACTTTGATTAAGGTTCACATTTACTTTCATTGTTTCAATTATTGGATACATATGAGGTAATTTGAAATGGGCACAGCAAGTTTATTGGGCTGTAAAGTAAAGGGCCGCTGATAGCCCAAGTATCTGAGTTATACAATTTTTGAATTGTAAAAGTTGCAGTTTACCCAACTCAGAGAATCGATCCCATGACCCTCTTTAGGAGATATGGCCAATTTAGGCGCCTAGGGTCCTGTAGCTTGGGCTGTTTGGGCCAGAAACTAGAACAAATGGCTATCGACATTCAAATGATAGGTTGTAAATTTTCTGCATAACACTAATTAATAAGAATTTCTCCTTCTATTTTAGATACAAATTAAGTAGATAATTGTAGTAGTTTTAGGACTGACCTTTAAATAAGTGATGAGATGAGCCTTGTCAAATAAAATACAAATGCGGGGCCCTCAATAAATATTGTATTAACTTTTAGATCTCGGGAGGATCGTTTAGTAAATTTTATGGTCTTCCCCAAATATAATAAACACATAGTTGCTTTAGGAGCGTATTTTAATAATATTACATTCCTAAATACGGGTGCACATTTATATGACCCAAATCTAAACCTCAACGAAGTCGAAATGTATTGACAACTACGGGTGCACTGGTGCGACGTAGTTCGAGACGCATTTTCACGACGTTGTAATTCTTATTAAAATACTAAAAATAAATATATAATAAAAGCGGGCTATTAATAAAAGGCACAGAGTTTGAAACATGTTTTTGAAATCAGATAAAATCAAATACAACAGTTGAGCGACCGTGCTAGAACCACGGAACCCGGGAATGCCTAACACCTTCTCCTGGGTTAACAGAATTCCTTACTAGAATTTCTGGTTCGCGGACAGTAACAGAGTCATATTTTTCCTCAGTTCGGGATTCAACCGGTGACTTGGGACACCATTAATCTCCCAAGTGGTGACTCTGAATAATTAATAAACTAAATTCCATTCCGATTGTCCTTTATGTGAAAAAACTCCTTTTGCGCCCTTGGGGGGTGTAGTAGTAAAAAGGAGGTGTGACACACATTTATGTGACCTAAATCCAAATCTCAACGGAGTCGAAATATGTCGATAACCACGGGTACATTGATGTGACGCGGTTCGAGATACGTTTTCACAACCATTCCAGATATGCCCTATGGGGGTTAACAAAAGTAGTATAAGAAGATATGATGGATGAATTGATTGCAACAGTTGACATTTCCGAAGGATATTGCAAATATGCTAATAGATCTCTTTATGAGACACCTAGATGGTGCACTCTAAAATAATGCAGCTAGATATGAGTACTACTAAGACATACAAAATAAGCCTTAAAGGGATAAATATTACCTTAGTATGGCTCGCGTCCCTAGTAAAGCGAGAATGTTAAGCAACTTGAAGAGCCATTGGATGGAGCAAAGGAAAGAAAAAAGTGAAAGAATGTTGTATTGAAGTTTTCACAAGAAAAGGGATATGCAGAAATATTAGCAGAGTAATGAGAAGAAAGATACTGAAGCATTATGAATAAGGTGTGATACATGGATGAAATTAGTAGAGTGTTACAGAACCTATAGTCGAATGAAGAAAGAGACGAAAGTTGATGGGACTTAAGACAACAAAAGAGTATGGGCCATAAGGTTATATCCTCATTACGAGAAATAAGCTTGTGAATCCAACACGACTATTAGAAGGGAGAGTTAATCCCCAGATTAATAGAAATCAATATGGACTGGTGAACAAGATAAACTAAACATGAATTAAGGACTGAGTGATTTGATAATAGTCAACATCATGAGAATTTCATATTGCATTCTTGCAATAATAGAATGGACAACGGAAGAAGATCCATAAAAATTCAGAGGATGGTCGTTCAGGAAAACGCTTCCCTAAAGCAAGCAATGTGAGCAAAGTTAAGCTTAAGGGACCATATATGCCAGTTACACTAAATGTCACCATCGTGAGTGAGGAACTTTGTTATCCTTGATACAAAAATATTACCACAAGGTGAGTGAAGGATATTGATGATGTTAAAGGATAAAGAGGAAAAACATCCATATGCAGGTCGCCATAGCTCCAAGTATTAGTACTCCCCTAAAGGGGTAAATATGGAATGATAAAGAAAGAATGTGATAAGAAAATGAGGAAGGGATGAGATTACACTTATCAAAATGTTACAAATATGCTATGATTCCAGAACGTTATGTAAGCACGACATCAAAAAAAAGTAAAGTAAGTAAGGATTCCTACCCAGGATGTTACCTATAGATAAAGAACAAGCACGTGAGGTAAGATAAGGCAAGGAAATAACCCAAGAAAGATTACGCAGAATATGGATATGAGAATGGGCCAACGAGTAATTAGTAGTTGATTCAGAAAGAGCCTAGTCATGACTAGACAAGAAGTTATGGACAAATTAACAGATCATGCAAGATGAATGTAGTAAACCCCAACATGGAGAATTCAGCCTTGCAATAATGACATTATAATACTTGAGATATATTCAAATAGGATTCGGGGTAGCTAAAGGTACCGTATGAGTATTACGGGAATAAAAGAAAGTGCCATTGAGAAGGCAGTCAAAATTTCAGTCCAGAAGCAACCATACAAGCATAAGGGCATAGGAGTAAGCAGCTATGGATGATTATAGGCAAGTAAGGACATAAAAAAGATCCGTAATAAGCTCACAGCTTTACGAGAGTCAAGGTTTCTCCCTAAGTACTACAATGAAAGACTAACTGAGGAAATAAGGAAGAAGGATTCGGCCTAAGCACAATGACCTAAGGAGGAAATTGTCGTGTAACAACAGCCTCACTACGAAATTGTGTGCACTCCAAAAGAAAGTGGCACCTACCATGGCTAATTAGCGGAGGATAAAACCAAAAGTAATATTCGAGACCTTATGAGTTACACAAAAATTTCGGCATGTGTGAGAACTCAAATAAGATAATTATGAAAGCAACATGGGGCAAAAATACTAGGAAAGCAATTGCATACGTTTGAAGAAAAATGAGATGGAACGAAAGGAATTATTCGATTAATGATCAATAGTAGAAGACTCCGGTATAAGTTAAAAGAAGGACCAAATCATAGACAAAGGATTGAATAACTAGAAAATTGTATCGTGGTCTTCCATAGAATCCATGAAAGGCTAAAGTAATAACTAAATTCCATAAGTTGCAGATCGGAAGATAGCTTAAGCCTACATAAAGGCTGATCAGAAGGAAGATGAAACTAAAGAGTTACATCAACCAAATAAATCAGAAGTTCGAATATTGGCCCTAGAAAATTATAGAAATCATGATTGAGAAGATTACAGGATCATCCTTAATATTAGAGGCACAAGAGAGATACTACAACAAAACCACCACACTCCATAATGGCTCTACGATAGAGCTAGTTAGAAGAGTGCCAATATGGAGCTACTACCATATTGTATATGCACCAGAGGTGCAAGTATTATAGTAGAACTTCAAGTTGTGGATGCGAATTATGCCTATATGGTAGGGAGGTCATGAAAGAGATAGAAGATGTGATGTGAGATTTTAAGTTAAGTAAGATAAAGGTAGACGACATACGAGATACTGAAAAGTAGAATGTTGCGAATAGATCATACTTCAGATAGAAGGCTAGAAACACAGAAATTCAGTATTCAGGAGTGATAGTGACGTCGTCAGTTGCATATTTTCAAGCCCATGGTTTCTAGGTACTGATAGGTCTAGTTAAGAAAGTAAAGAAGAGTTAAAGACGATGTGATGTCTCGCTTCGTATTCCAGAATAATACAAGGAAATTTATAATGCAAGCAAGTTGAAGAAAGGTTACGAGTAATATAAATAGATATATACAGGTCGCAAGCTAAAGTATAGTAAAGCAACAAGATTTTATGACAGGAATAAGGATGACAAAGAGCGAGTAAAAAGGTGACGAGAATGGATAAGTCCTCAGATTAAGCCCACAAAAGTAAAAGAGATGATGATTTCTATAAGTTATATAAAGCCCAGTGCAGCTTGAATGAACTCAAATGGGTCTAAGACTTGTAGCATATAGAAAGGATGGAATGCTACCCTGGTAGCAACATGAGGGTGTAATTGCGATAAATAAAGAATGACATTTGGGCCTTAGATTGAGTAATAATTTGAAGAAGAAAGGAAAGGGATTCCATGAATTATAATTAAAGGTATAGTATGGCCTACATAGATGTAGTAAAGCTAGTGACGCCCAAAGGGACAACTTGTCATAAATTTGTATTAGATTGGCTAAAAATCGGAGGAAAAAGGAGAGAAGAGTCGCAAAGGCGCACTTACAAAGTCAGAGTCATACAGGCTACATGACAGAAGGTAGCAAGAGTTACGCAATTGGAAGAATTCCAACCGCATGCCGTGGTGTGAGAAAGAGACCTACAGATGGGAATACCCTGGACCTTGGGTTTATACACAGAACAGTGTCCTAGATGGCAAAAGGACTACTAAAGTATTCGCAAGAGCTATGGGATATGAGGACGATAAGCGCATCAGTCAATATTCGAGGACAAATGTTCCAAAAGGGGGAGAATGATGTTACACCCCATATTTTCATATATGAAAAGATGCCATAAATAAATTAATGAGAGCCCGAGAGTAAGATGTCACATCCTGTAGTACTACATTATGACGATGTTGCAACCTGTAGTGTTGTACGTTGAATTTGCCATAAGGTAACTGACATCAGTCCAAGGAAAAGATTATTTGGAGATTATAAAGGGTAAGCAAATCGAAGAAAATGATTTTCGTCGAAGTTTGATATTTTTGGATAAAATACAGCGCGAGCTAAAATACCCGGTATTTATGGACTAATACCATATAAGGTGACAAATGGCATTAATCCAAGACAAAGTGGCACCAATTTGCATGAGTCATAAGACATGAGTTGCCTTTGTTACACGTAAGGGACTACAAATGATGATAGAAATAAATCATTAAACGACTTGGAAAATTTCCAATGCACATATGAATACTGATCGGACGAGAAGTAGTAGAATTATAATGGAGGTGATGGGGAAAATAAAATAATAAAAGCAAAATGATTCTACTAATGAAGACCATGGAACTTTGAAGGATAAAGGCTTAATATATGGAAAGAATCCAATCAGATAACAGTCACGGCATAGCTTTGAAGATGTTTATTAACATCAATATTATGTACCTTAGGTCTATAACTCTCATTTCTTTTTTTCTTTTTTTGGTTTATTCAAACAACTGTGTGCTCAAAAAGTCGTTAATTATCATAATTTATAAGGGATTTATTTGAGCTGGTAATGCCTAGAGTACATTCTCTTGAGAATATTCACTATTAAGATCTTTAGTGTGAAAGGAATTGTAACAGAATCATCTCAAACAAGTCTTGAATGGTCACTTTGTGAAATGGAGCTTGCGTTCCTCGATCCAGTCCTTAAATATCCACAATTACTTAGCATGCTAGTCTAGCTTAAGGAAGCTTAGTATATAAAGTGTTATGGCATGCTTGCAAAGGCCAGCAACGTTGGATACATAGATTTGTCAAAGAATGGATGTATTCTCAACAATCTCATACGAAGCCCTATAATGCTACTGCAATGAAATTTTTTGGTACTAAAAGAGTACGGTGCAATCTTCAAGAATATTATACGGAGCTTTTCCTAATTCAGGTATGTTAAGGCTAAGCTTTTCCTTTATTTTGGCATGATCTCGTCATTATACAAGTTTGATAACGAGGCACAAAGAAAAATTCATATCCCACAATTTACGTATATTTTGCTAGTCTCACAAATTGCGTATATTTTCCTAGTTTGTAAGTTATAATATTCTACTTATGGGGAACTCATATTCAGTTGAGTATTTCTTTCTTCCAGTCAAGAGAGCAGAGAATTTACTTATATATAGTATTAAAAGTATTTTCATTACCATCGAGCTATAATCGATGGTCAGGCCCCTATTGGGCAACCTCTGATCAGATGGTAAGTTGTATACCGAGCCTACTGTGGCCGAGCGCTTATGAGCAAACCTAGTTGGTCGAGATACAGAGCCTAGTATGGCCGAGCACCTATGAGCGAGCCTACTATGCCAGAGCAATTATATATATACCGAGCATACTGTGGCCGAGCGCTTATGAGCGAGCCCAGTTGGTCGAGATACAGAACATAGTATGGCCAAGTGCCTATGAGCGAGCCTACTACGACAGAGCAGTTATATATATACCGAACCTTATAGGGTCGGACAACTATTTTACTTACTATATTGAGAGAGTTGAGTCGGTATCAGCAGGTAAGCATATCTTTGACATCCAGCTACTTGCAGTTATTATATTATCAGTTCAGTTTCAGCTTTCAGTACATTTCCTTACATACTCAGTATATTATTTCGTACTGACGTCCCTTTTCTGAGAGCGCTACATTTCATGCGTGTAGGTAAGACAGACAAACAGGTTGGCCTCTTTAACAAGTATTGCCCGAGTTCAACTTGATCGGTAAGCTCCATGCCTTTTGGAGATTCCGGGTCTAGAGCCTTATGTACATCTTATATACATATGTATATATGTTATGAGTAGGTCAAGGAGTTGTCCCGATCACAGTATATCCATCAGTAGAGGCTTGTAGACATATCCTGTCAGTTAGTGCAATATGTTGGGCTTGTAGGCCTTGTATGTATATTTGGTTGGTTTGTCAGCTATAATAGTTATGACGGCCTTGTCGGCTTAATTATATATTGACATTGAGTCAGCATTCGCAGCTATCTTGCAATGTGGCCCACGGCCAAAGTATGACATCATATGTTCAGAGTCGCTTAGTTGCAAGTTAGTACGCAAGGATAGGTGAAGCACTGGGTGCCAATCTCACCCCTAGGTTTGGGGAGTGACTAAGGGTGTGCATTCGATTTATCGATTTGATTTTGACCCTTATCGATAATTATTTATCGATTATCATTTTGTACATATACTTATCGTTATTGTTTCAATAAGGTTTTGATTTTTTCGATTTGGATTTATCGATTTTGGGGCTTATCTATTCGGTTATCGATTAAACCAATAAAATTTTTTATAGGATTTCACGAAAAGTATATCGCTATAAACACGCCTAACTAATATGGAGAAAAAGAAGCTAAAATAATATGAACACCATTTATAACATAAAAATTGTGTCAACAAGAACATACAACGAAACTAAACTAAGGGATCAACTGTATGCCACCAACACTCCAACGGAATAAAAAAAATACATCATCACGGCTAATTCTATTTTCCATTAATTTTAACTTCATTCGCTTGAGCTTTAAATATGATCATTCCTTAAATGTGTTAGATGAAATAATAGGGTTCAAGACTTAGGGTAAGGGAAAGGGTATTATAGAATAAGAGTAATTTTTTTTTAAGTATGCCTTATCAGTTTATCGATACCGATAACCCAAGAGGACAAAATCGAAATCGAAATCGAAATCGATAACTCGATAAGGAAAATTTCGAAATCGAAATCAATAAATCGATTAACAGATATCGATAACCAATAATAAATAATCGATTCAATTTATCGATAAACCTATTCGAATGCACACCCCTAGGCGTGACAACGGGGTTAACTCCCGAGCTTAGGAAAAACACTAATCGAATTCCTTATAGCTAACATAGATTGTTTCTCTTTGTACCATCTTTATATGACAAGGATCCTTCTAGAAATAACCACTCATAAGCTGAGCACGGATTCGAAATTCCTCCCGGTTAAATAGAAAAGGAGGTCTAAGTCTGAAGTCAAGCATACATTCATCAAAGGCGAGGTATCCAAACTCCTTAAAATAGGTTCCATTCGGGAATTTAAGTACCCGGATGGGTTAGCTAACATAGTGGTTGTGACTACAAAGGGGAATAAGCTAATAATATGCGTAGATTATAAAAACTTGAACAAAGTGTACCCTAAGGACTCTTTCCCTTTTCCTAGCATCGATCGCATAATCAATGCGACAGTCGCACACGAGATACTCAGCTTTCTCGGCGCCTACTCCGAATACTACCAAATCCGGATGGACCCAGACGATCAATAAAAAACTTCCTTTGTCACTAAATTTGGCACTTATTGTTATAATGTAATATCGTTCGGACTAAAAATGCCGGTGCCACTTATAAACGCCTAGTAAACCAAATGTTTGAAAAACATATAGGAAAATGAATCAAATTTTATATTGATGACATGTTAGTTAAGTCCCTGCGAGTAAAGGACCATTTGAAACATTTGTTGAAACCTTTGATGTCACGAACCATTTTTCCTAAAAGGTCATGATGGTGTCCGACACCGTTGTCAGGCCAGCCGACTGCAAAATTTGTGATTTAATTCTCATTTTACCTTTGCCAAAAACAATTATAACAGATTTTTCAAATTTAAAGTCAAGACCAATGAAGATTAATAATGTAACAAAAATAGTTATACGACCCCAAAATAATTATCTACTACTGTGTGTGCCAAGACCTGGTGTCACAAGTAATCTAGTAGAATATACAACAACATCCCTATCGTACTGTCTGAAATAAGGAAAGAGAACAAAAATATAAAAGAAGACTCTATCCGGCTGCTGGGTGGCGTAGGAAGGGAAGCAACTCACCGTATAAGTCTTTGCAGCAACTCACTGGCGCGCACCGGACCGATAACCAGATGAATCGGCCTCAGACCCTGAACATTTAAGTACAAAAGCATAGCATGAGTACATAAACAATATGTAACCAGTAAGTATCCCGTCTAATCTCGGAGAAGTAAAGATGAGAGATTGACTTGATACCTACTAGGTCAAGATAATATCATAATAATGATGTACAATATAAAGCATGGATAATGCAATTAAACAACAGTTATAATGGAAGTCAAAATCATGCTTTTAATCATATTTCTTTTACCATTTCCCCTTCTTTCACATTCTTAGAAATAAATCATGAAATGTCTAAGCTCAAGTACATATATCATGCGCAATCATGCCGAGGTCGACGGCCCGCTCCAACATAGGGATCCCCGCCTCTACTTGTACATATTATGGTTATACCTACGTAGAGGTTTTGCAGACAGTATCCTGTATATAGTTTTGGGTATGACGTGTCTATGGCCTGGTCAACCCCTATGTATATAAACATTTTTCTACATTAGTTATGTAAGTTATGTTTTAATATGGCTACCTATATAAATGGATGTGGCCCGAAATGGCCCGTGATAAATTTGATAATAAACAAGGATAAGATACGTGGTGTTCTGTTGAGTAAAACTTGATATTATACTAGGTCTGGATTGATTAACCTTTAGTTATGCTAACATCAAGTGTAGATCAAAGATGGTTTGATTTGAGTTTCGAAGAGAGCCTGTTTTAGAATTGAAAGGTAATACGACATCGCCAAGAGATAAATTTATCTCCTATCTCAAGGCAAGCAAGATAATCAGAAAAGACTATATTTATCACTGAGTTTGGGTTTGGGATGTCGAAGTAGAGTTACCAACCATTCAGTCCTTTTTTGCGGTTAATGAATTTCTCGATGAACTTTAGGGTATTCCACCAGAGCGAGGAATTGAGTTTCTATTAACCTACAACCAGATATGCATCCCACGTATATTCCTCCCTATAGAATGGCCCCCGCAGAGCTAAAAGAGTTGAAGGAACAACTAAAGGATTTGCTTGACAAAAGGCTTTATCAGACCCGGTACATTACCATGGGAGCACTTGTGTTAATTGTGAGGAAGAAAGACGGTTCCTTATGGATATGTATTGATTATAGATAGTTGAATATGGTGACGATCAAGAACAACTACCCACTCCTGTGAATTGATGATTTATTTGATCAGTTGCAAGGTGTCAATTCTTTTTCAAAGATAGAGTTATGGTCTGGGTACCATCAGGTAAGGGTTAAGGGTAAAGATAATCCGAAGACAACATTCAGGATGAGATATGGGCACTTTGAGTTTCGGGTTATGTCGTTTGGTCTGACTAATGCCCCATGAGTATTCGTGGGTTCAATCAACCGTGTGTTTAGGCCTTTCTTAGATCTATTCTTAATAGTATTTATCGACGATATATAGTGGTATATTTTTATCTAGAGGCTGAGCATGCAGATCACTAGCGTACTGTGCTCAGATATCCATAAAATGGGAAGTTGTATGCAAAATTCTCTAAATGTGAATTCTGGTTGAACTTTGCAGCTTTCCTTGGGCATATCATTTCACGTGAAGAAATTTGAGTGGATACACAAGAACACAGGGAAGACGTTTCCTAGACCCACAACACCGATGAAGGTTCATAACTTCTCCGTTTGGCAGGTTATTTCAAGAAACTTGTAACGAACTTTTCTTCTCTTCTAAGAACCTTTGACCAAAGTGGTATGTGTTGTCGCGCTTGATGTTCCAGAATAACATAAGAAAATCTATGGTGCAAGAAAGTTGTAGAAAGGTTGCGAATAAGTATGAATAGATATGTGTAGGTCCCAAGCTAACGTACTATAGAGCGACAAGGTTTTAGGAAGACAGGAGGAAGGATAAGAAAAGATGAGTGAAAAAGGTAACGAGAATGGATAAGTCATTGGGAATATGTTCATAAGAAAGATGAGGATTTCTCTAAGTTATAGAAGGCTCAGTATATCCTGAAAGAACTTAAAGGAGTCTAATACTAGTAACGTTTGGAATAGATGAAATACTACTCTAATAGTGTGATAAGGGCGTAATTGTGATGGATAAAGTATGAAGTTTGCGCCTCCGAAGAGGGAAATTTCCCAAATTGTAAAAAAAAAAATTAGGATACCCGTGTAAGTTAACTCAGAAGGGAACTAAGTTCAATGGATCAATGCTTGCGAATTGAGTTTCCAGGAATTGAAGGACAGATTAACTTCAGCATCGGTACTACCACTCCCAAAAGGGACTAATCGTTATGTTATCTATTGTGACACTTCAGGCATTGGATTGGGTCGTTTGCTGATGCATCATGGTAAGGTTGTAGCTTATGCTTCTAGACAACTGAGAAAGCACAAGAAGAACTACCCGACCCACAATTAGAGTTAGCCTTGGTGATTCATTCACTAAAGATGTGGAGGCACTACTTGTATGGTATTCGTGTTGATATCTATGCGAATCATAAGATCCGTGTGTATATCTTCATGAAAAAGAAATTGAATTTACGTTAAAGAAGATGGTTGGAGTTACTTTAAGAGTATGACGTTGATATTTTATACCATTCGGGGAACGTGAACGTAGTAGCCGACGTTCTCAGCTGTAGATCGATGGGTAGCCTGTCATATTTACAACCAAAAGACAAAGGGGAGAATAAGCCCATGAGGCTCACCAGCTAGCTAGTCTTGGAGTTCGATTATTGGATTCAGGTGATATTGGAATTACTTTTCGAAATGCGGCAACATCCTCATAGTAACTGAAGCAAAGGAACGCCAATACGAGGATCCTATGTCAGTTCATTAAGGGGATACCACTCCTCAAAAGGAGAAGACACCATTCAAAATCATAGAAAATGGGTTCCTCAAATATCGAGGACGATTATGTGTCCATAATGTTGTAGGGCTGTGTCAGAAGGTTATGAGAGAAACTTACTATTCTCATTATTCTATCTATCCAGGAGCAACAAACATGTAATATCAAGGAGGTATATTGATAGGACGGAATGAAAAAGAATAACAGAGTTTGTTGCTCAGTGCCCTAACTGTTAGTAGGTTAAGATTGAGCTTTAAAAGACCGATGGATTATTGCAGGCTATGGAGATTTCGACTTGGGAATTGGAAGTAATTAATATGAATTTTACCGTGGTCTTACCACGTGCCAAATTAAAGTTCAATTCTATAAGGGTGATTGTAGATAGACTTACAAAGTCAACCCATTTTCTACTCATTAGGCTTGCGTATTCCGTAGAGGATTATGCTAGGATTTATAGCAAGAAGATAGAACGACTGCATGGTGTCCCTTGTATCTATTATCTCAGATAGAGGATCTCAATTTACAACTAACTTCTGGAGGTCCTCCCCAAAAAGGATTGGGGAATCAAGTAAGTCTTAGTACAACATTTCATCCCCAGACAGATGGACATGCTGAGCGTACTATTCAAACACTGGAGGATATGTTACGATCTTGTATAATGGACTTCAAAGGTAGCTAGGATGATCATCTGCCGCTTGTTGAGTTCACATATAACAATAAATACCATTTCAGTATTCAGATGGCTCCTTACGAATCTCTGTATGGACGAAAGTGTAGGTCTCCTATAATGTTGCTCAATGTTGGGAAACTACATTAGTGGGACCAGAATTGGTACAACAGGTAATCAAGAAAATTAAGCTTGTACCTGAAAGTATATTGACATCTCTAGACTGTTAGAAGGCTTATACGGATAATCGACGACGAGACTTGGAATTACAGGTGGACAATTGAGTATTCCAGTTTACTGTGAAAATGGTAATAACAATTAAATTTGTTAATGGGCAATCTATTTTTATGCTTGTTGTTTAAGGAGTTGATGCTAGATGTATGAAGTTTAATGGTGAAATATGAACTAAAACAGGCTTATAATCAGGGTTATATGAACTAAATATAAACTAAAATAGGGTTATAATCAAACCAAGGAGATAGTTATTTGGACCTCGGAATGATCGATAAGGCACCTCGAGGTGCCTAGGCTCGGACTCGAGCTATCGGGGGTAGCCGGGAAAGGCTAACAGTTAGGATATAATTGATAGAGGCTCTTTATGGCCAATGATAAGCAATAGATGTAGAACAATTATGGAGATAATAAAATAGAGCGACGATCTCGAGCAAGTAAGTTAGAGAGAAAATAAAGACGATTATTATTTCGTGTCGAATACTTGGAGCAACAACAGGTTCGGTACAAAGTGCCAAGGATTCCCTTTATATAGGAGAGGAGATCCCAACATAGTACAAGATACATTAATGATAAAGAAATCGGGTTGGGACAACCATACAATATCATGCTCTATCAATATCAGCTGTATGCCTTGGGAAATCTCATCTCCCATATTATAGCCACTAGTACGCAATGCCCCCTGGGGCCAATATGCGACGACTCCCAAGGGTGAGTCTCGACCTTGGCTTCAAGCCTTGGGGATCATGCCTGCGAGGTGACCTAACGATGGGGAAATTGGGCCCCCTGTATTATCGCATACAGATAGACTCCATGTTTCTTAGAGTGGAAATGATAAGAAACGATGTTGAATTTCTACCTCCTTCGATGTTCTTGCAATCGCCAACGGCCACAATATGCTAAGATACGATAGTGCGCTGCTCTTGTAGATTTCTACATTAACTATGGCAGTTGGCTGCCACTTGGCCTTCTTCAATACACACATGGTGTGTTTATAAATACTCCCCTTCTTATTTTCTATAACCCATTTCGTGCCCAAATCCCTGAAAAGGTTCACTCTTCCTTTGCTTTCGTTTTCTCTCAGGAACACAACTCTATTTCTCCCTTCAGAATCTTCTCGGGATGGGGAAAACTTACACATCTGCTTTGCTAGAAGATGTGGGCTCATCTCTTTGCTTCATTCTCCAGGCGAGGTTGCTACAACTCGTCGTGCAGAGGAATACGTCCCAGGACCTTTTTTGATGACCTCTGATTTCAAGGTCGAGAGACCTTCCTCGAAGCTGGGGAGCCGCGATCCTGTGACTCGGTATATTGGCTCGGTAATAGACTTCGAGAGAGTGAGGGTTGACTGCCGTTGGGGGGATACCGTTCTTGAAGAGATTCCTTCTCGGGAAGAAGACATTATGGATCCTAAAGTCAGTTTTCTGAGTGTGTACACCTATCCTTTCACCTTGGGACTGGTGGGGCGATCCTCACCCCCGATCGACCCCGTGATTCTCGACTTCTATCGATGTTATTAGGTAACCATAGGCCAAATTCATCCTTCGTTTTGCCGTGTTGTTTGTATGATCAGGCATTACTCAAATATGATAGAGGATATGCATTTCACCCTCAACTACCTGATCTGGATGTATAGTCCCCTTTTCATTCACTAGGGCCTAATCAAACTCCATTGTCGAGCCCGAGGTTCCTTTTCGCTTGTATCGAAGAGCCCGTGGAAGGATCCAAGGTTGACCTAACAGCTCTAACCTCAGAGATAGTGGGATACCCTCAAGCTGAAGGTCAGGGGGAGAGCACCTTGCCAATAGCCCCCGAGGAGTGTATGGACTCGGCTGATCCTCGGGTCGCGGGAATGGAGGCTTTCGAGTCGGAACCTGATGCCATTGTGGCCCATCTTTGTGGTGGGTAGGCAACAGATGGGGTATCGTGCCCCCAAGTTGGCTGGTGGACATAATTCTCCCCGAGTTGAGGCACCCTTGGTGGGCAGTCCGAAGGAGCCTAACTCTGGGCCCGAGGCGAATAACATATGAAATCCTTGACTGATCCTGCCAAGTCTATGGTCGTTATTTGATCCCCTCAAGGAGTGACTCTACCGCCTTTTGGAGTAAAAGATGCCCAGTGTGAAGGTCCTTTTGATGTGGAGGTATTAGTCAAAAATGGAGATGCACTCGAGGGGTCACTAACCATTCTCGAGGGAAATCCCGAGGTTAACGCTTCGTCCATTTTCAGCGATATTGGCAGACTTTGCAAGGGAGTTATTTTTACTAGCCCCATCCACCACTCTGGGATGCTCTGATATTTGTTTTTCTAACTTGTCCTTTTTCGCAGCTTCAGGCTAAAGCACTTTACACTCAGGCTTTCACTCAGTACCAGGATGAGGTGAACCGTCATGAGCGTAAGAGAGCCTACCTTACCGAGTAGGTTACTACTCCCCCATTTACTATTATTTGAATCTTTATGAGATTCTATTGCTTTTAATATCTCGGACCTGATTTGTGCAGTTTGAGAAGGAAAATGCCCTGCTGAAAAAGGAGCTTCGAGCCAAAGATACTGAAATTTCCAAGCATAATCAGTTCGTAAGGGAAATGACTTCGGATAGGGACACCCTCCAGGAGAAGGTAACCTCAACTGAGCATCAGCACCAGGGTGAAAGTGGATATTGACAAGTACCGAGACCTCCATTCCGAGCTAGTGGCTGCACTATCTCGGATTAATACCGAAGCCTAGGCGCTTGTATCCTTGCATGGGAAGGAACCTATTGTAGAAAATGCTTGTGTTGAGGGGGAGTTTGAGGGAGCTATCTTGAATTTACCTCGACCTGCGGATCGTGCCTGGTCGGTTTCCCAAAAGCAAACTGTTGGAGGTGTGCCGGACAGCGGCTCGGGTGATACTAAAAAATGAGAGTGTATCCCTGGAGAAAGAAGATGTTGTTGAGAATGTAGGCTCGTCAATGTATTAGTATCCTATTTATTTTCCTTTTTGTATATAGTAATTTCATATTGGCATATGCATAGAATGAACACTGTGGCTTTGTTTCTTCTGCTCCCCTTTTTGGCCGAAATTCGACGGGTGCTCCTATTTTTTTAGTTGGAAAGAATATTTAGATTTGTGATATGGACATGGTTCTCACTAGATAGGCTCGAGGCTCTTATGCGTTCAAGAGATGCGACCTTTAGTGCAGGCTTGCAACAACGACTCTTACGCCTTCGGTCGAAATGACCTTTCATGTGTGTGGCCCTGAGGCTTATGAAGCTGGCAACAATGGCTCTTACGCTTTGCTCTTAGGGATGTATAGTTAACTACTTTAGATCCGATCTCCAAATCGGGTTACGATTGGAGCTCATTTGCCCTCAAGCTTTCAAATTTTAAGCTGGCGATAGTGGCTCTTATGCTTTTGTGTGTGGCCTTGAGGCTCATTAGGTTGGTGACAGTGGCTCTTACGCTTTTCCCTTAGGCATATGTAGGATTTGTTTTCCTCTCATTAAGAAATTTTACAATGATTTTGCCTGACCCGACATCAGTTTGCAAAGAACCTTAATTTTAAGTAGTTAGTGACGATGTTCGAGCACCTCAGAAGGTTTGTCTCGTAAGCTGAGTATCGCGAAGCCCTATGATTTGGAGCTGACATGGTCAAAGATCTTTTTCCTATTGAGGGTAGCCTATTTAATCGGTTTTTTCCGAAGTAGATTTGAAGTAATGACCTATGATTTTCTAGCGACGATCGGGCGTCCCCGAGTCGCATTAATTTGGCAGGTATAGCCGTATGACCGTAGTTATTTATTTTTGGCCGTAGCCATTTTTGATCCTGACTGTAGTAGTGTAGGCATCTGCATCGAGGGTATGCCCTTTCGGGTGTCTTACAAATGCAACATATAGCCTAAACTTCAAGATCGCATTTTATGCCAGTAGTAAGGTCTTACAAAATTTTCATGCCTGTTGAGGTCTTACAGTATTTTCATGCCTATTGAGGTCTTATAGAATTTTCAAGCCTCTTGAGGTCTTACAGCTTTTTCATGGCTATTGAGGTCTTACAGCTGTAGTTGTTGATACTCGATGTGCGTTTTTTGTTTACCGTGAAAATGGTAAGAACATTAGATTTGTAAATGGTATTCTAAAATTACGTGATCTTTTTTATGCGAGTTGTTAGAGTAGATGATGCTAGGAATATGAGGTTTAATGACGAAATGCAAGCTAAAATGAGGCATTGATCAAACCAATAGGTTTGCTGCTCGGGTGTAGGACTGGTTGATGGGAGACCTCGGGGTCGATGTTTGGGTCGAGCTCAAGCTATCAAGGGTAGTCGGGAATGGGATAACAGTTAAAATATGATTAAACAAGGATCTTTATGGCCAATACCAAGTGATAAAATGAAGAACAAGTAAGAAAGCAATAAATATTAAAGTGGCCTCGGGCTAGTGATAACGAGCAAGTTAAAAAGACGAGGGAGAGAGATATTATTGATCTTGTGGAGAAATAGTTGGAGCTACATCAGCCCTTTGCAAAGTGGCATGGATCCCCCTTATAAAGGAGATGGGATTCAATATAGTACAGAGTGCATTAAGTGTAATGATACGGGGATCAGACAGTTTGGCACGGTGCCGGTGTTTGTTAATTTTAGTTGCTCGCCTCGGGAATCCCCTGTACTTGGAACCTTCGTTGGGTCGTGGACAAATTCCCCATCCTAAGAATCTTTGCTGGGTCCCAGTCGAACCTCGAAGGGTGGAGCTCGATCGTAATCTTGTAGCCTCGAGATGCTAACATGACTCCCTGAATTCACCTTAACAGCGAGAAATAGACCCCTCTAATTTCACCACATATATTTTTATTTGAGACCGAGTCTGCCCGCTTAGGGTCTTGTGACCCCGGATTTTTAAGTGAATGGCGAATGGCGAATGGCGAACGGCGACAGTCTCAGAGTCATTGAGTTTTCTTAGGCTCGGAGGCTGTTAGTTGCGAGCTCGAAAATGCCTTATTGAGGGCTTATGTTCTTTGGAGATTCCGACCCTAGGGTCATGCGCTTTCTGGGTTTGCGATGCCAATCTCCGAGTGCTTGAGACATTTTCCCCTTTTAGAGATGTTTCGAGATTTTCGTGCTGCCTCATTGAGGGCTATGAGTATGGAGTTCTGACCTTGAGGCTATGCGGGTGCCGAATTATTGACGCTAGTCTCCGAGTATTTTGGGGCATTCTTCAAGGAGGGATCCTTGCAGTGAAAATGCTGAATTTGCTTGGTACAAGGATCTTTGGCAAAAGATATTCTTTGATTTCTTGGCATAATTACATGTTGTTTTTTTACCATGATCCCGGCTTATGCGGAGATGGTTCACTCGACGGTCTGGCTCGGTACATCATTTACCTAGTTGAACCCGGTTGGGTGCTCCTTGGTTCTTCTAGTGGGTGGTCTTTCGAAGGATGTCCTCTAGTGTTCGGGGTTTATTGCAAAGGAAATCCTTGTACGCTTGTCGGATCCTCCTTATGTAGTACGTAGTTGTTTCCTCGTTAAAAACCTTGCCGTAAAAACCTTTTTTGGGACAAAATACGATCGAAGGAAAAGAGTGCAGCACTTATTTGAGGTTATGTACAGAATTTTTTGATTGGATGCCCTAGCAATAATACCGTTTTAGCATCGATACATTCCAGTTGCTCGGAAGCTGTTCGCTCTACATGGTGACGAGCTTATAAGATCCATTTTAGACTATTCTGAGGACTCGGTACGGTCCTTCCCAATTCTGTCCTAGATTCCCTTCATTAGGATTTTGGTTGTTGAGAACCTTCCTTAGGACTATGTTCCCGATCCTAAAATACCGGAGATTTGTTCTCCTGTTATAATATCTTTCGATTCTTTGCTTCTGGGCGGCCATCCAGATCGACGAGGCTTCTCTTTTTTCATCGAGTAGTTCGAGGACCGTTGTCATGCCTCATTGTTCGAGCCCTCATTGGTGTACTAGAATATGGCGCTCGGCTCTCCAACTTCAACTGGTATCAAAGCCTCGGTGCCGCACACTAGAGAGAAAGGTGTTTCCCCAGTGCTTGATTTTGAAGTTGTTTGATATGCCCAGAGCACCTCGGGTAGTGTCTCTCCATTTTCCCTTGGCACTCTCCAGTTTATTCTTTATGTTCTGAATGATAGTCTTATTTATGGATCCGGCCTGGCCGTTTGCACATGGATGGTAAGGCATTGACAGGATTTTCTTGATTGTGTGATCTTCAAGGAACTATGTTACCTTGCTCCCGATGAATTGCCTCCCGTTATCGCACGCTATTTCGGATGGGATTCCGAATCGGCATATGATGTGATCCCATATGAAATTGATGACTTCCTTTTCTCTTATTTTTTCCAAGTCCTGCACTTCTACCCATTTAAAAAAGTAGTCAGTCATAAATAAAATGAATCTAGCCTTACTTGGTGTTGTCGGCAAGGGTCGACGATGTTCATTCCCCATTTCATGAATGGACATGTTGACAAAACAAAGTGTAGTTGCTCACCGGGTTGGTGGATCATGGGAGCGAATCTCTAGCATTTGTCGCATTTTTGGACAAACTCTCTGGTTTCTTTTTCCATGTTGCCCCAATAGTAGCCCGCTCTGATCACCTTCCAGATGAAGGAGTCAGCGCCAGAATGATTTCCATAAGTACCCTCGTGGATCTCTCAGAGTACATAATCTATGTCACATGGCCTAAGACATACTGCCAGGGGGCCATCGAAAGTCCTCATGTATATAGTCTCATTTTCTTCAAGCGAGAAACGGGCTACTTTGTTTCGCAGGGCCCTCGATTCTTTTGGATATGCGGGCAATTTCCAGTCTTTTGAATAATCAATATACTTATTTCTCCAATCCCATGTTATATTGGTAGAATTAATCTCTGCGTGACTTTTCTCGACCACTGATATAAAATATTAGACAACAGCTCCGGCGAGTAGGTACTCTTTTTTCCGCAGAGGATCCCAGATTTGCGAGGGCATCAAGCTCATTGTTCTGATCTCAGGGTACATGGACTAAGGTCCATTCCTTGAAGCGACGTAGTGCTATCTGGATTTTGTCCAAGTACCTTTGTATCCTGTCTTTTCGAGCTTTGTAGCTCCCATTCACCTGGCTTACTATGAGGAGCGAATCACATTTCGCCTCGACGGTCTGTACTTACAGGCTATTGGCCAGTTCTAAACCTGCAATCATAGCCTTGTACTCGACTTTGTTGTTAGTAAATTTTGTGGTTTTTATGGATTGTCTGATTATGCTTCCAATGAGTTCCTTTAGTACTATTATGAGCCCGGATCCTCTTACATTGGTGGCGCCGTATGTGAACAGGGTCCATACCCCAAAAGACGTGCCTGATTTTAATTTAAGTTCCTTTTATACCTCGGGTACGAGAGATGGCGAGAAATTGGCCACGAAGTCCGCTTGAATTTGGGACTTGATGGTCGTTCGATGTTGATACTCGATATCATACCCCCCGAGTTCGATGGCCCATTAAGCCAATCAGCCAGATATCTCGAGTTTGTACGGTACGCTTCGGAGGGGGTATGTCGATAGAACGCAGATATGGTGACATTGAAAATAGGGCTTTAACTTTTCCGAGGCACTTATCAGCGTGAGAGCCAATTTTTCTAAATGGGGATACCGGGTTTCAGCGTCCCACGGGGTTTGGCTTACATAATAAATAGGAAATTGTGTACCTTGCTCCTCTCAAACTAGTAGGCCGCTTACCGCTATTTCGGATATGTCTAGGTGTAGGAATAGTGTTTCACCCTCTTTTGGCGTGTGCAACAAAGGTGGACTAGTCAGGTATCATTTTAGTTCATCTAAGGTGTGTTGGCATTCCGAAGTCCACTCGAAGTTTCTCTTTCTTTTGTGTAAAGAGAAGAAATGATGGATTTTGTCTGATTACCTTAATATGAACATGCCTAGGGCCGCTATCCACCCTTTTAGTCGTTGGACGGCCTTTATATTGTTTACCATCGTGATTTCTTTGATGGACTTTATTTTGTCGGGATTGATCTCGATCCCTCTATTTGAAACCATGAAGCCTAGGAATTTTCCCGAACCCACCCCAAACACGCACTTCTTGGGGTTGAACTTTATGTTGTAACTCCTAAGGATGTCGAAGGTTTCCTACAAATGAGTCAAATAGTCCTCTCCGCGCAGGGACTTAACTAGCATATCATCAATATATACTTCCATTGATTTACCTGCTTGGCGTTTGAACATTTTATTAACTAGGTGTTGGTACGTCACCCTTGCATTTTTTAGCCCGAAGTGCGTTACGTTATAGCAGTAGGTACCATAGTTTGTGATGAACGAGGTTTTCCCCTGTCCTCGGGGTTCATCTGGATTTGGTTATACCCGAGTAGGCATTGATAAAGGTGAGGATATCATGGCTAGCCGTAGCATCGATTAGACGATCGATATTAGGCATCGGGAAGGAATCTTTGGGGCGCGCCTTATTCAAGTCTTATAATCTACGCACATTCTTAGCTTGTTTCCCTTTTTAGGCACTACTACTACGTTGACAACTATTTGGGGTATTTTACTAATGGATCCGATTTTAAGAAGTTTCATTACCTTTTCTTTGATAAAAGCATGTTTTACCTCGGAATGTGCTCTTCTCTTCTGCTTTACAGGTTTGAACTTTGGATCGACACTCAACCTGTGAGAGGTTATTTTTGGCGGAATTCCTATCATATCTAAGTGGGACCAAGCGAAATAGTCGATATTATTACTAAGAAATTGAATGAACCCTTTCTTGAGTTCGGGGGATAACCTCATTCCCAGGTATACGTTACGATCCGGGAGGTATTCGATTAATATGGTCTGCTCCAGCTCTTCGACTGTCAATTTATTAGTGTGTGATTCTTTGGGGGAGATGAATTTTTGAAGAGCAAAGAAATATTCTTCGTCGGCCTCGGGGGTCTGTGTGTTCCTAACCTCGTTTGAGATCAGGCATGTGGGGATTAGTGCCTTATGGTGGACTGCGAACATTTATTTTGTCATCCGTTATTCTCCATGTATGGTCGTGATGCCGTCCTTCATGGGAAAATTTATTACCTATTGTAAGGTTGACGCTACTGCCCTCATGATATGTATCCAAGGCATACCGAGTAATGCATTGTTCCTCATGTTGCCATCGATGACTTGGAACTCGGTGTTCTAAATTACGCCGCGTGTCTTTAGGGATGATGATTTCTCCTTTCGTTACTTTGTCGGTCATGTTTAAGCCGTGAAGGACTCGAAGTATGGGGGTGACTTGATCTAGTAGTCCCAATGGTCCTACTACCTTTGATCTAATTATGTTGGTTGAGCTGCCTGGATCCACGAGCATGCACTTTATCCTGGTGTTGTTTAAAAGAAACGAGATCCCCAGTGCGTCGTTATGCGGTTCTATCCTGGCTCAAGATCCTCCTAACTGAAAGCGAGGGTATCTTCAGGAATGCGGTTTAGGGTCGGTCCTTATTCAGAGATGGACGTTTTTGTCTGTTTGAACACGGGCCCTTGGGGAATGTTGGTTCCTCCAGTAATCATGTTGACATCATGATGGAGAGTCTCCCCTTTCGCCCGGGTTGAGTTCGGCGGTGTACCGACATCCAGAGTAGTCATGTACTTCTCTTTGCTGTTTTCGAGTTTGTTGTTCTCCACTCTGTTCACTGAGCTAGACATTTTGACCTGAAATCAAAGATCTTGGACAAGAACAAGTGTGAAAGATAACTTGCATTGTGTAATGAACCCAGCAAGAAAATAATCACTATTATTTTTAGCCCCTTGGCGGACGCCAAACTATTTACCGTGAAAATGGTAATAACAATTAAATTTGTAAATGGGGTTCTAAAAATACACGATCTATTTTTGTGCTAGTTTTTTAAGAAGTTGATGCAAGATGTATGAAGTTAATGGCGAAATACGAACTAAAACATGGTTATAATCAAACCAAGGGGCTGGTTATTCGGGCCTCAGACCGACCGATAAGGGACCTCGAGGTCGATGCTTGGGCTCGAGCTCAAGCTCAAGCTATCGGGGTTAACCGAGAAAGGGCTAACACTTAGTATATAATTGATGGAGGCTCTTTATGGCCAATTATAAGAAATAGATGTAGAACAATTATGAAGATAATAAAATAGAGCGACGATATCGAGCAAGTAAGTTAGAGAGAAAAGAAAGAGAATCATTATTTCTTGTAGAATAGTTGGAGCAACAGCATGTCCTTTACAAAATGACAAGGATTCCCTTTATATAGGAGGGGAGATCCCAACATACTACAAAATACATTAATGATAAAGAAAGCGGGATGGGACAACTAGATAGTACCAGGCATTGTCAATATCGGCTACGTGCCTTGGGAACTCCCCGCTCCCGTATTATAGCCTCTAGTACGCAATGCCCCCCGGGGCCGATACTCGACGGCTTTCGAGGGTGAGTCTCGACCTCAGCTTCTAGCCATGAGAAGCATGCCCGTGAGATGGCCTAATGATGGGGAATTTGGGCCCCCGGTTTTACCGCATACAATTCCAAAATGGTATCACCGATGAAAGGTGTTATGAGGTTCAGAAATAGAGGAAAACTTAGCCCTCGGTACATGGGACCATAAAGGATCATATGCAAAGTAAGCCAGGTAGTATATGAATTAGACTTGCCTTCGTACTTGGAGTTGCTACATCAAGTCTTCCGTGTGTCTATGCTCCGTAAATGTATTGGAGATCCTTCCTGAATTGTGTTAGTTGATGAAGTTCAGGTCACAGAGCAGCTATTATATGAAGAAACTTCCATTTCTATATTAGACAGACATATTCAGAGATTGAGAACTAAAGACATAGCATCGCGAAAGTACTTTGAAAAAACAACAATGTTGAAGAAGTGACTTAGGAAGCTGAGGAAGACATGAATTCTAGATATTCTTACTCATTTCCTCCTCAAGAGAAGGATCCGACTGAGACATCATAACCATAAGTTTCTTCAGGAAGAGTTGGTTATAGTATTGTTACCAAGGGTGACTCTGTCAAGGTTATATAGATCCCGTAAGGTTAAACATTCAAGGACGAATGTTTCTAATGGAGGAAGGATGTTACTACTCGCGTTTTCGTACGTTAAGATTTCGTTTTCAATTATCCGACCTAGACTCGGGGATGAGATCATCTTGAAGTTAACATATTTAGGCTATTTATAACAAGCGATAAATAAGTGTTATGAAGGATAAAGGGGTACGTGAATTAGTGAAAATAAGTTCCGTTGAAAGTGGCCAATCTGGGATAAAATACGAGTCGAGTGATAATACCCGATAATTATAATTATGGACTAGTACCATGGAAGGTACTATATGAGCACAGAAGTCAATGTATAAATTATATTAAAAATAAATAGAATTTTAAGTAATTTGTGGCGATTTTTAAATTATATGAGTAATTGGTTAATTACCGGTAACAGAACATTACCCAGTTAACTAATGTTTACCGTGGAAATGGTAACGACAATTAAATTTATAAATGGGATTCTAAAAATACGTCTATTTTTATGCCAGTTGTTAGAGTAGTTGACGCTGAGAATATGAAGTTTAATGAGGGGATTCAAGCTAAAACGATGCAGTAATCAAACATAGGGGCTTCCCGCCTAAGCCTCGGACTGGTCGATGGAGGACCTTGAGGCCAATATCTGGGCTCAATCTCGAGCTATCGTGGGTAGTCATGAATGGGGCAACAATTAAGATACGATCAAGCAAGGCTCTTTATGGCCAATACCAAGCAATAAATGAAGAACCGGTATGAAGCTAATGATGCTAAGAGTAGCCTCGAGCTAATAAGGACGAGCAAGCTTATAGAGAAAAGTGAGAGAGAGAGAGATAGAGATGTTATTGATTTGGTAGAGAATAGTTAGAGCAACATCAGCCCCTTGTTGCAAAGTAGTCTGGGTTCCCTTTATATAGGAGGGTAACCCGGCTATAGTACAACATGCATTAATTGTAAAATATGGAGATGAGACGGCTAGACACGACACTTCGGCATAGGCTCTGGATAGGTCGGCTCTGTCATACTTAGTCGTGTGCCTTGAGAATTTCTCCTTCTGTTCTAGCCTCGACCTTCATCTTTGTCGAGTTAGGCCTCGTCGAGCCCCGAGGGAGGGGACTAGGTCGTGGCTCCACGTCCTCGGGGTCTCGAGGCGTTCTTTCGGAATGGCTTGATAGCAAAAAACTAGGCTCTCTGATTTCACCGCATACCGATAGTCTCCGCGTTTCTCAGAATGAAGCGATGGGAAACGATTATGACACCTGATTCCTCAAGTTTCTTGTAGCGACATCATACTGACAACTCAACTTATGGCGCGATTTTTTGTGATAGCCGGCATATCTCAGAGACTTGTGTTTTCGGCATCACTCAATTCCCTATCATTTCTTGGTCTTCAATGTGAAAGTACTACCATCAATTCAGCTCTTCAAGAATACAGTAATTCTATCCGCCGGTCAATCTTCCAAAGCCTCGATGACCATGTCGTTACCCCCTATAAATGGAGGTGTCTTGGCGTTGTTTTTTCTATCCCTGTACCTTCGTGGCTTATTTTCCCATTTCTTCTCATTGTCTTCCTCTATCCATGAACATTATATTTGGGGTATATGGCCTCAATGCTGTTCGGTAGAGCTCCCGTAGGATGTGTTGTGGCCTCTTGCCGGAGCTTCTCTTTGTTGAGCATAGCCATGTCGTCCTGTTACCGCTACGTTTGCTGTTGCATCTGCTGTTGACGCCCTTGTTTGCCCTAGATGATAACGCATGGGGTTCAACTCTTATTTCTCATAAGAAGATCTTCGGATTACATACCGCTGCTCAAAATGGGGCTTGGATTATACACCGCTGCTCACCTTCATACCCCAGCTCGACGTGGAGCTCTGCTCCAAGCTGGTAGCTTGCACAACTAGATGCTTTAAGAAGTGGGTTCAAAGTAGCTGTGAAAGTGAAGCCGAGGTGGATACTTTTGGGGATATCAGTGTGGAAGGCCGAGGCAGGGCTTCTGAAGAGAGGGTGCTTTGGAAGTTATTTTCATCGAGGTCATGCGCCCGGGGAAAGTGTCATCCGGAGGTGCTAACTCTGAGGTGGATCTTCGAGCGCTTTGACTAGGACCTGGGCCTTCACTAAATGTACCCCTTTGCTTCTACGTAGAGATCTTTTGAGGGCTTTTGTAATCATATGTAAGGATCCATCGGGGTCATTTTTAGACGAATACTTATGAATATAAAGATTCTTTTTTTATTTCTGTCTTCGATACTCGCCCTGTTATTGTATATTTTTGCATACTTTGATGATTTTTGAATGTTTCAGTTTGTTGATGATTGTTGATGTGTAACTCGGGTGCGAGCATCCTTCCCGATCTTTGGTAAGTTGAAATGACTCTTTTCCGAGCCTATTGGCGTACCTCGGATTAAGCCTGAATTGGTCTGATAACCCTGGATCATCGGGGTCCTTGAGCCCCACGGAGATAGGGTACCAAAGCGAAAGTCGAGTTTGGCCATTTAGAGCTTTTACTTTGAGCTTGGCGTAGATAACCTTTTGGGCTCGTTTGTATTTAAGTGATTTTCTGTGATCGAGCACTCGTGGGCGGATCTTGAAGTGCTTATTTTGTTTTCGGAGAGGGAAACCACTAGATCAGGTACCGCCTCAAGCTCTATGATGGAGCTGAAGGTTCTTCGCAACCTAACTTCATTTTGGTGGAGGTCCTCGAGATTAGGCACCTCCTCGGGGCTGGAGACGATGCAGTTGGCTCCTTGAAGCCTAACTTATTGTCCTCCGGGATCTGTATCGCGGTTGTTGGCCTCCCGGGGCCTATTCTAGATAGGCGAGTCATTGCTGTCTCCCACACATGTATGGGGTGGCTCTTGCTTCTTTTGGAAGATCCCATTATTATAAATAACTGTCCTTTCGCCTTGGCATCGGGTCCTTCGTTACCTTAAGCGCAAAAGTGTTGGTGCATATCCCTGCTTCAATTTGTCAATTCTACCATAGCCATGGAAGATACTTCAGGGATGGCCTGGCGGAAAGGGGAGAGTTGCACTACGGGTGCACAGGATCCGCGTGAGTTCGCTCTGAAGACTATATCTTTGATAAAAGAGGAACATTTGGAGATGGTGAGGAAATACTGCGGGTGGAGCGAGGGGATAACGGTGCAGGTTCTTTCCCTAGATGAGAGCATTACGGACTCTACTAATTGATTCTTGAGTGTATACCTATATCCTTTCGCATTTGGCCCCCTTAATAGGGTCATGCTTGATTTATGCTTAGAGTACCAGGATACGTTGATGCAGATATACCCATCGTTGTGGACAATAGTGTTGATGAGGAGATTCTTTACGGAGAAGGATGGGCTCAATTTCACGCTTAGCTACCTCGTCAGGTTGTACTGGCCCTTTCGTCATCGAGACCTACTAACTTTACGGTTTCGTTCGTCTACACCCTTCATTGTTGATGATGGGGAAGACAGGGATCATGAGTGGGCCAGTCGATTTGTCCGAGTCTGGACGGTTGACGTTATCCCCATGGAACTCACACCCTTTCTCGAGGGATGGAATCATAGGCGTGAGTGGAGTGTCTCGAGATTTCTTAGTTTCGCTTATATCGAAAGCCATCCTAGTAATTGTGTTTCATTCTTTCCTGCAGCAACTCCGTGGTTGCCAGGTGAAATTCCTGATTTCCTAGCTAGGTCCGGAGGTTGGTAATCTATTCGACTTATGATGAGTGTAGGTGGAGAGCTGTGTCCCGTGGCAGTTAGGATGCTAAATACCCAGGTATGCGTATACGTTGCTTTTACCTTGGTCTTCGTATATTTGAGATGACATTTTCCCCTTTTCTTTTGTACTGGCTTTGCCATTGTAGGTATCGGGCGGTCCCTTGGGGCGAGGCTAGTTTCCTCCGGGGAGGGGGAGGAGTCATGGGCCTCGGAGCCAAGGGACAATGGTTATAGAAGGGACTTACACTTGCAGTGTGATGGAGCTTTTAGTGGGGCAGAACGGGCCCGTGTCTTTGAGGAAAGATCGTTGCCGGAGCTTGCTATTCCTAGAGTCTTTCATTTTGAAGCGGCGATTCCTCCGAGGGGACATACCTCGATAAAGGTCGGTTCTTCTAGGGCCGAAGGGGCTAGACCGGTAAAAGTGTGCTCGGCCTTCACGGAAGTCTAGCGGCTTCACTTGATGGTGAGTTTTGGCGCAATCATTCTGTAGTCTGCGTCTTTCTTTCCTTATTGATTTTTTCTTCTACAGGCCTTTGATAGGCTGAGGTCTGAGCTGCTCCATCATGGGGCAAGGCTTCCGAAAGCTTTGGATGAGTTTAAGTCCCTTAGGCTCCTTAGCGAGGAGAAAGAGGTTGAGTTGATGCACTAACGATATGAGGTGTATCGGAGCTCGAATTGCGAGAGCTATTTGATGGAGCAGGTAACCTTTCGTAGTATGCGCTTCACTCTTTTAGACCCTTATGGTTAATCCCTTTGCCTATCTTAGCTGTAGAAAAAGATGGAGGCTTTGGAGTACCTTAAGGGCAGAACAGACCGCGTCAAAAGTTCTTGCGGTGAACTAAGGGCTCAGGTCCAGGCTTACGCTTCAAAAGAGAAGGATGCTTTGGCTAAAGTTCCCGCCTTCGAGGTCCAACTTTAATTCGCTCGTGAAAATGCTTAGTTCAAGTGGATATGATCGCGAGGCTCGCGCCCAAACTCTCAAAAGTCAGGGATGAGATAATTGATGCATGGGCTGTAGAGGCATTAAGCCGAACCAAAGCTGATCACGAGATGGCAATTCATATGAAGGCTCTACTGATGCCCAAGACAAGTTGAAGCAGGCCCTCGATCGTGAGAAGAGGATCGGGGAATATATCCATTGTAGATCCCGAAGAGAGGTACTCGAGGAGATCTCCGCTGGGGGCTTCATTCTCTCTGAGGAGATGGCTCGAGCAAGGGCAGACGAGAGCGATGCTCAGTCCCTTCTTGTTGACATAATAGAGAGCAAATTTGGGGCTAGCAAGCTGTAGCCTTTTTAGTGGAGCATGGATTTTGCTGCTTTTCTGTTTTGTACTTGATCTTTGCAAAGCATGTTTGTAGATGGAGAACGTGCCTTTTGTGCATGTAAATAAGAGAAAACTTGATGCTTCATCTCTTTTGTATCTCCTTTTTTATTCCTTTTGACTAGGAAGGTTGGTTCTCGGTGTCTGGTAGGAACCCTATGGATCCGAAGCTTACTTGATAGGCTTAGAGGCTCTTAAGTGCGATTTCCGACGTGAGTAGGCATCATGGCCTTTGTGCTTTGCCTAGCTGCTTAGGCGTACCTGACCTCCAGTCTCTTATGCCTGCATGGGCGGATGATGATTGTTCTTGCTCCTTGCCCTTGGGCATTTGTGTTTCAACTATTTTGGGTCAAGTCTCTACGTCGCGTTGCGACTCAAGCTTTAATTGATCCTCAAGTTCTTTCGTGGCCGTATGACGGATGAAGATGGTTCTTGTGCTTCACGTCGAAGTGACCTTTTAAGTGTGTGTCTCGGAGGCTTGATAATGGCAGCCATGGCATTAGGCATTTGTAGTTAACTATTTTGGATCCAGTATCCAAATAAGGTCATGACTCGAGCTCATTTTAATGCTCATGTTTTTCATTTTTCGAGCTGGCGATAGTGGCTCTTACGCTGTTTGGTAATTGAGACATTTTAGTATGTGGCCTAGAGCTCATTTGGCTGGCGATAATGGCTTTTAGGCTTTTTTCTGTGGGCTTTTTGTAAGCTTTGTTTTCCTCTCGTTAACGTCTTTTTGTAATGATTTTTCCTGACCCGTCGTCGGTTTGGGAAGAACCTCGATTTCAATTTTTTAGCGGCGATGTTAGAGCACCTTGGAAGGTTCTTAGCTCGTAGGCTGAGTAGCTCAAAGCCTCGTGAATTGGAGCTGACATGGTAGAAGCTCGTTTTCCTGTTGAGGGAAGCCTGATTTAACCGGTTATTTTCGAAGTATATTCAAAGTAATGGCCTGCGATTTTGTTTGCAACAGTCGGACATCCCCTAGTTATGTTAATTTGGCTAGTGGAGCCATTTGAAAGTAGTCATATGTGTTTTACCGGAGCCATTTTTGATCCCGAGTGATAGTTTAGGCGTCTACACCAATGGTATACCCTTTCAGGATTCTTACAAATACGACATATAGCCTAAACTTGGGGATTGAGTTTGTATGCATGTAGAAAAGTCTTACAAAATTTTCATGCCTATTGAGGTCTTACATTTTTGTCATGCCTGTTGCTGTCTTATAGTTTGTCATGCCTGTTGAGGTCTTACAATTTTTGTTGCTATATAGAATAGATCTGGTTATACCAAGTCTACCCACTCGGGGTGTTACAGTTTCGTGTTTTCCAGTGTATGGCGATTGGCGACAGTCTACGAGTCATCGAGTTTACTTAGGCTCGAAGGCCGTTATTCGTAAACTCAAAGTTACCTTGTTGGGGCCTTATGATCCCGAAGATCTGACCTTAGGGTCGTGCAAGTGCCAAATTGTTGACACTAAGTCTCTCACTAATTTCGATACTGCCAGGCCAAAAACCTTAACTCAGATACATAGAGGGGAATAGGGGGTAGGAATTCATAATAGAAGCAAATGCAATGAAAGAAAAACACATAATTTAATTAATGAACATGAACAACAAAGTGAACAAGAGTACTGGAACAATAAAATAAACACATAGGGGTGAGGCAGAAAAATTAAATCAGTCATACTAGTTTCAGGAAGATATAGGTAAAAACAGTAGTCTTGAAAAACCAATTTGCGAGCAAACAATCCTAAATGATCTCAGAAAAGCAGGGTGTTGAGAGAGTATTGAACTCAAAGAAATATTGTAAGTGTGTAAATTGAAAGTAAAAGTTTGAGGTATTGAACTTGAAGTGTCTTTGAAAGTGCAGAAGGGTAGTCCCTTTTATAGTGCAGAGAAGCAAGTAAGAAAGGTAAGAAAATAGTTTACGATCAATCACCTAGAATTTCCCTTCAGTTAAGGGATTTGATTTCAAACGTGTAGAATATAAACAAGGAAAGAAATTTGCTTAAAACCTTTCCAAAGTAGCACAAAGAGGATAAATACCCAAGAGTTATTTAAGGAAAAGTTCAATGGTACACGGCTTGGGAAAAAATAAGGGAAGGGAATCAATCAAATAGCCAGGGAACTCAAACATTACAGGCCTAATTCGAATGAACCAAGTCAAGAATAGGTAAAAACGGTTCCATTAAAGAAAATCTTTGGAAATCAGTCCAACCCATGAAAGGAACTCAGAATCAATTAATAATTAGCAAAGTTCTTTTTTGAAAGGAGAAGTTCTCATATCTAAAGCAGACAAATCAAACAAAAAAGGGGCGTCATATTACTTAAAAGGAATCCGACATTAAAAGGCTCAGAATCATAAGCATGAAAGGGTACAAGTCCAATTTATATACTCACAATGAGTTTGAGAGTCCAAGGTCCCAAAGAGAAACCCTAATTCGCACACAAAAAATCAAAATTGCCAAGAAAGCCCTAATTCCTAGGGTTTCGAATTGAATTAGACATAGAACTGGGAAGGCAAGTCATTGAAACAGATTTAGAGGTCTATTTCAGGGCCATACGAGAACCCAAACAAATATGATAACATGTTTGGAATAGCAAAGGAAGAAAGATGATTCAAGACAATGAAGAACATATTTGAGAAAACTCGAAATTCAGAAGAAAGAGATGATATAAACTTAAACAAAAGTAGATAAAGATATTTAGCAAGAACATGAACAGAGTTCAGTATAAAAAATCAAAGAATCTTATCGGTAAACACATATAGTAAAAAAGTAAAGAGAACAGAACAAGGATTAACATAAAAGTAACAGTATAGTAGAAAAGAAAAATAGAAGAACAATACATGCGTGATAAAAAGAATTCACACGAGCAGGGTATGAAGAAACATGAATAAAGAAAAGAAAAAGAAGAATAAGAAGATGTTTTTTGGAAAAACATTGCAGAAACCCTAAATCGAACACAAACAATTTTGAAAACAAAATTTGGGGAAAACACTTAAAATGTCAAGTAACGCATAGATACAACATAGATCTAGGCAAGCAAACAAAGAGAGAACCTCGAATAGCTTAGGGTTTTGGAGAAAACCCCAGAAATGAGAAAGGCTCGAAAACTGGTCCGACCTTGTGTCATAAAGGCTTATGTGGCTTGAATACGACGAAACGATTGCCGGAGAAGCGATAGATCTAGAAATCTGAGAAGGTATTGAAGAGTACCATAGAAGCTAGGCTATGAAATGATGCTCTCGGGCTTTGAGAGTGATGCCTCCGAACTATGATGCCTTTGAATAATGATATGCAAAATATAAAATGGTGTCCTGAGACCATGACATGGCATTCTCGGGCTATGAAAATGGTACCTCTGAAGAATGATGCCTTTGGACAATTTGGCGATCTTTCAGCCCGTGAAATGCAGGTTTTGGCAATCTTTCAGCCAATGCAAGACTTAAATGAAGGAGCCGTGCAAAAATATAAATACGAATGGCAAAGTTTCAGCCGATGCAGGGTGAAATGGCGATATCTCAGCCGATGCAAAAAATGTAAACGATATTTCAGCCAATAAGGAATTTAAATAAAGGTGGAGATATTTTAACCATGCAGATGGAGGTAGAGCTTAACCTTGGAAGGCAGAATGGTAGCTTTATGCAATGCAGAAGACACAGATGGAGGTAGAGCTTAATCTCGGAAGGCAAAATCGTAGTCTTATGCAATGTAGAAGATGCAGATGGAGGTAGAGCTTAACCTTGAAAGGTAGAATGGTAGCCTTATGCAATGCAGAAAATGCAGATGGAGGTAGAGATTAACCTCGAAATGTAGAATAGTAGCCTTATGCAATGCAGAGAATGTAGATGGAGGTAGAACTTAACCTCGGTAGGCAAAATAGTAGCCTTATACAACGCAAAAAATGTAGATGGAGACAGAGCTTAGTCTCGAAAGGCAGAAGAATAGCCTTATGCAATGCAGAAGATGCAGATGGAGGTAAAGCTTAACCTCAGAAGGCAGAATGGTAGCCTTATGCAATGCAAAAAGTAAAAGACGAATGGTAGTAAAATCTCTTAGCTGATAGCTGATTACGATATTGTAGCTGCTGGGGATATCATGTACGGATAGAAATTATGAGTAGGTGTGATGGTTCCGAAGGTTGAATTCCTGAAAAGTATAGGTGTATAAATGTACTTGATGATTTGCGACTTGGGTGCCTGCATCCAAAGAAAAATCATGATTTTTGTAGAGGGGGAAGGTTAGTTCGTATTCCCCGTGGACTTCGCTTGTCCTGTGTGGCTCTATTTTCTGTGATGCTGTGTATCATTGGGGTAGAGTCGCTGTACCAAGCAATAAATATATAATTGAAAAATAATTTTTCTTTAGATGAACCAATGACTGCGATGCGGTTCAAGACATTGCAACCTTTCTCGCTCTGGAATTTTGAGGGTCCTCCTCAAAATTCTGCCCCAGTTTACTGGGTTGCTACTTCTGACGGCTGCTTGTGGCAAATAGCTAAAATAAAATTCGGAAATTTTGAGGGTGCTTCGAAAAATTCTGCCCTAGTTTCCAGTATCTGGGGAAAAGAAAATTTTATTGAATTGTGACCGAACCCATAAGGCTGCCTACATATCCCCTCTTAAATGAGGATTAGGTCAGACATAGTTCAAATTACATAATGATATCATAAATGGTTACACATATTATCGCTTGACTGCATCTGAGTTGATTGGTTTTGGCCAAACTTCTCCGTCCATTTCTGCGAGGTTGAGGGATTCTCCTGTTAGAACCCAGTGAACCATGTACGGACCCAGCCAGTTGGGAGAGAATTTCCATTTTGTTTCATCTTGATGTGGAAATTTTTTCTTCAATACCAGCTGTCCTGGTGTGAATTCTCTTCTATTGACTCTTTTGTTGAAGGCTCCAAACATTCTTTTTTGATAAAGTTGACCATGACAAACTGCGTTCCCCCTTTTTCCCATCTAAGAGGGTTAACTACTTGTAGTGACTCTTTATCCATTCTGCGTCATCGAGTTCTGCTTCTTGTATGATTACTAATGAGGGAATTTTTACCTCGACGAGAATGACTGTCTTTGTACCATAAACTAGCATATAGGGAGTTTCCTCAATTGATGTGCGAACTGTGGTGCGGTATCCCAATAAAGCAAATGATAGCTTCTCGAGCCACTGTTTATGGTTTTCTATCATTTTCCTTAGTATCTTCTTTATATTCTTATTGGCATTTTCTATGGCTCAATTCATCTGAGGTCTATAAGTTGTATAATTCTTGTGTTTGATCTTAACAGTTTCACACATGGCCTTCATCAAATCACTATTGAGTTTGGAGCAATTATCAGTGATGATTGACTCCGGAATTCCGAACCGACAAACAATGCGGCCGCGGACAAACTCTGCCACGACTTTCTTAGTGACTGCCTTGTAAGAAGCTGCTTCAACCCATTTGGTGAAATAATCAATTGCCACTAGAATGAACTGTGCCCATTCGATGCGGCATGCTCGATAGGTCCGATGACATCCATTACCCAAGCGGCGAATGGCCATGGAGAGGTTGTTGCAGTAAGCTCGTTTGGAGGAACCTTTATCATGTATGCATGTATCTGACAATGATGGAACTTTCGGACATACTGGATGCAGTCCGTTTCCACAGTCATCCAAAAATAACCTCCCCGGAGTATCTTCTTGGCTATGACAAAGCCATTCATATGTGGACCGTAGGTCCCAGCATGAATTTCCTCTAGCAGTTTAGACGCTTCCATTGCATCAACACACCTTAGTAATCCCAGATCACAAGTCCTCCTATACAGGATTCCTCTGTTTTGAAAGAAATTGTTGGACAATCTTCGAAGTGTGCATTTCTGAGTAGCATTTGCAAATTCTGCATATTCTCTTTTGGTTAAGTATTCCTTAATACAATAAAACCAATGTTTCCCATATGCCTCTTCTTCGACATGAACACAGTAAGCTGGTTGGTCATGAATTTTAATCGGAGTAGGAACTATGAAGTTCTTATCTGGTTGTTGAATCATAGATGATAGGATTTCCAAAGCGTCGGCAAACTCATTCTAGACTCTGGGAACATGCTGAAACTCTGTCTTTGTGAATCTCTTCCTCAACTCCTGTATATGATGCAAATATGGAAGTATCTTGGAATTCTTAGTTGCTCCATTCTTCTCGAACCTGATGTATAAGGAGGTCTGAATCTCCGATCTCTAGCAACTCTTGAATGTTCATATTAATGGCCATTTTGATCCCTAATATGCAGGATTCGTACTCGACCATATTATTGGTGCGTGGGAACCTAATATTCGCGGATACCGGATAATGCTAGCCGGTTTCTGATACTAGGACTGCTCCTATGCCAACTCCTTTGAAGTTTGCTGCTCCGTCAAAAAACATTCTCCAACCATCATAGGATTCTGCAATATCTTCTCCTACGAAAGATACCTCTTCGTCAGGAAAATATGTCTTTAGTGGTTCGTATTCTCCATCCACGGGATTTTTGGCAAGATGATCTACCAGTGCTTGTCCTTTGTTTGCCTTATGAGTCGCGTAAATAATGTCGAATCCACTCAGCGGGATGTTGCCACTTGTCTAGTTTTCCAGTTGGCATGGGCTTCTAAAAGATGTACTTCAGCGGATCCATTCTTGATATGAGATACGTAGTATAGGCACATAAATAGTGCCTCAGTTTCTGAGCTACCCAAGTCAGAGCACAACAATTGCGTTCCAATAGAGAATACCAGACCTCGTACGGGGTGAACTTCTTCCTGAGATAATAGATGGGCCTGTTCCTTCCTCCCCATTTCTTCATGTTGCCCAAGAACACAACCGAGCACTCCATCCAACACTGCAAGGTAGAGTAATATGGTCTACCTGGTTCAGGTGGAACCAAAACTAGTGGTGTTGACAGGTACACCTTGATTCTGTCGAAGGCTTTCTGACAATCATCAGTCCATTTGGTAGTGGCATCCTTCTTCAACATGTTAAAGATCGACTCAGAAATGAAAGTGGACTGAGCTATGAACCAGCTGATGTAGTTAAGTCTCCCCAAGAAACTCATAAACTCTTTCTTGCTCTTTGGTGGTGGCAATTCCTGGATGGATTTGACCTTTGACGAATCCAATTCTATTCCTCGGTGACTCACAATGAATCCAAGTAGTTTTTCGGTATGAACCCCTAATACACATATAGCAGGATTCAGTTTCAGGTTGTACCTTCTAAGTTTGTTGAAGAACTTCCTCAAATCTTCCATTTGGTCAGTGGCTTTCTTGGTCTTGCTGATAACATCATCTATGTACACTTGATCTCTTTGTGTATAATGTCATGGAAAATAGTAGTCATGGCCCTTATGTAAGTGGCCCAGCATTCTTTAACCCAAACAACATCATCTTGTACAATACAGGCGTAATGAAGGCTATTTTCTCAACGACTTCTTGGTCCATCTAGATCTGATGATACCGAGCAAAAAAATCCACAAACGATTGTAGCTCGTGCTTGGCGCAGTTGTCAATTAGGGTGTGTATGTTTGTCAAGGGGAAGTCATCTTTGGGACTCGCCCGGTTGAGGTCCCGGTAGTCGATACAGACACTAACCTTCATGTCCTTCTTCGGTACTAGCACGATGTTGGCTAACCATGTTGGATACTCTACTACCCTGAGAACCTTGGCTTTGACTTACTTAGTGACTTCTTCCTTGATTTTCAAACTCAAGTCAGGCTTGAACTTTCTGAGCTTCTGTTTTACCGGTGGGCATGTGGGATCGGTTGGCAGTTTCTGAGCCACAATAGATGACTCAGACCAGTCATGTAATCATATGACCAGGTGAATATGTCCTCGTATTCCCTTAGGAATTCCGTGTAGTATTCCTTCTACGTTGGTGACAAGTGGACACTGATCCGTGTTTCTTTGACATTTTCTGCATCTCCCAAGTTAACAACCTCAGTCTCGTCCAAGTTAGACTTAGGTCTATTCTCAAAATCCTCAATCTATTAAACAACCTCTTCTGGAATATCATCTTCTTCTGAGTCTATATCCGTTTGTTGCGTTGTCTCGTTGCATTTCACAATCGTCGGTTCATCAAGATAAGTAATAGTAATGCTGCATAAATAAAGTAAATGATAAAAAGTAATAATAGCAAGATTTATTAGAAACTGAAATCCTTTGATAAATTTGATAATTGTTTTGAACATTGGAGCTCTTATTTAAAAATTAAAATGTGGAAAGAAAGTCAACTAGCAGAAAATTAAGATAATGCATGGTTCTTTATTCAACCTTGCTACCCCGAAGCTTTCCGGGCCCTGGTGATTCTGATAGACCAACTGTTGAGGTGTACTCCTCGGCTCACAGCCTGTATAGAAGGTCCTTCCTACCTCTCTTCCTCGAATATGACACAAAAGTCCATATTATCATCCCCTAGAAACAAATTCCTCATCGCCGCCAGTGCTTCCTCTTCTTCTGACCCATACATAATAACGACTAGTTGAAAAGTCTGCTCCAAGTGAGGCATCAGATGTTCTAGTAGGTAATAGGGACTGAGCCATGGTGGCGACCGATCGTTGAAATCCTCCCAAGTGTATTAATACCCCAAACCGAAAGTGGGATTGTGCTTCTTCAATTTGATAGGCTTAGCAATTCCTTGGAGACTTTTGCTGAGTCTCTTGCCGGGTTCGTACCCGCACCAATTCAATATGCTTTCAATTTTGTTATCCCGCCATTTATCCTTGTCCACGAGTTTGTACCCCTTGGGAAGTTCGACATATGGTTGAATGCAAAGGTCTTCGTAATTCAGTCCCTCGATCCCCTTACTTCCTTCAACACCCTGAACTCGGCTAGTCAGCATCTTGAGTTCTGCGGCTAGATTCTTGCTAAGAGAGTCTTTATCATTAGACTTAGGTGTGCTCGAGGCGAGCTGAATGGGGTGTGGTATGGTTTCCACATTGATGGGGGTGTTGTGGTGATGATCATTCGTAGAGTTTAGTGGTTCAGGGATGAGCAGTGGGGTGTTGCTTGAAGTGTGTCATGTGTTGTAGTGATGATGAGGAGTGGGTTGTTTTTGTGGTATCAGGATATTTTGAGGTGGTGTGAGATTTTGAGTGTTGGGTAAGTTAACATCTGGGGTAGGGAGGGAAAATGAAAAGGCTGCCAAGTTCCAAACTTGGTCCAGTTCTTCCTGAAATTTCAATAACTTTTGCTCGAGCTGGGAGGCATTTTCATTGGAAACCTGAACACCCTGAGGAGCCACTACCCTTTCAACTGAGCTCTCCTTTCTGATGTCTTCCATTTTCCCTTGTTCTTGTTTCTAATAGGACTTGGAGGAGTAGGAGGCAGAGGACCCTTGAATCTTGTTGAATATGATGACGATGCTAGAGTGCACGAAATAACCTTTGGGGAAGGGTAATAAAATAAAAAGTAAAAATAAAAAGGTAACAAGTTAGTGAAGATCGTGAGAAGAAAATGTTGCAATATTTAAACACATAGTGCAAGAATATAAATCGTGTCCTAATTTGGGAGCTTCGTTGTACCCCAGGTAGGCCTAGAGACAAATTGAATTGGAGAACTTATAATGCTAAATGCCTCATTTTATTGATAAGACGAATCCCAAAACGACACTAAATAGTGGAAAATAAAATGTCACTAATTGCCATTGGCCTTATTACATTTAAATCAAAGAAAAGACTCCTAACTACTTGGTCTCAGAAGGACCTTCCCCAAACTCGACATCTTTAGCTCCATCGAATAGCTTCACCAGCTCACGTAGCCCCAGCAACAAGTAGGCTCTAGCAAAGAGTCCTCCTTTGTTTCCTTCAGCATTCTAGCAGTTTCAATCCTCTGGATGAACTTCCTATCTAGCTCTACTAAACCTCGCTCCAAATACCCCAGTCGCTTGTTGGCGCTGAGGCCATATCTTTCTATTCTTCAATCAGCTTTTGATGGGCTTCTTCAATTTCCTGGCTCACTTTCGCATTCTCGAATCCTCTTGCGCAATTAGTTGTACTTAACTTATACTTCAGCCTTTTCGTCGATGACCTTGTGACCTCAAACAAGCCCGGGTTGTCCTAACCCACTATGATTGTCCTCCAACCAACTTGTATAGTATGGAGTATAACCAGCATGGTACATGTCTGGTTCTATGGAATCCTTTCCTAGGATGATTTGGCAGTGACACATATTCTGAGCTTAGCACTTGTATGGACTACTGTCATCTTGGAAGTCGGCCCTGAAGTGACTCATTTTGTTGACCCTTGGTATAACCTTCTTTTTTCCTGCTTGCCTCATGACTCGGAGAGGGACACAAGGATAAGTCCTTATCAGACTGATAAGTATAAGGAACGGTGCATCCTGAGATCGGACAATGAACTCTTCAGTAGGGAACTATTCGAAGATCCATTGCACATGGTCCTCTTTCAGATTTTAGAACAACTTTACCCACCTTTTAACATCTTCTGGTTGAGCAAACATGTTAGGCATATAGTTCATTCACCTTGGCTGATAGAACGCGATATGATCATCCCATTCTCTGCTCAGAATCTCTTGCTGGTACTCACCCATTTGGAGATGCTCCATGAGCCAGAGTTGGAGCAGTAAGTTACAACCCTTAAAGTGTTTGGCCCCTCGTTGACAATTTTCTAGGGCTCGATATATCTTTGCAATGATCATAGGTACTATACTAAAAGGCTGCCCGCCAATTCCTTCCATTAAAGTCTTTGTGACCATGGCCAGTCTGGTATGGATCCTAGCCTTCTTCATATGAAATACTATCATCCCCAAAAATTAGAACATAAAGACGAAGACTCTTCTGTGGATATGCCTCAATGATGCGAGGGCGAATTCATCTGGTTAAGTGCGGTAAGACTTGTTATGGCCGTATCTTTCGTACACATAGTCGAAAGGAATGTAGGAATCCTTCAAGCAGGTCAGGTCTGTGTTCTTCTTTAGTACCATCACTTTGAGAAAACCCCTACCCTTGCGATTTTCTGGCATAAGCAAACCCGGAGTCTCCCATGGGATACCAGCTAGCCCTCCTATTTCCTATATCAAAGGTGTCATTTCAAGGTCCCCGAAATAGAACACAGATTTGTCGCTATCCTAGAATAGAGTTGCAGCGTCTATGATTTTGTTATTGGGCTGGAATTCCAGAAGAGAAGGCAAATTTCCAAAATATTTGTGGACGAGAGTCTGATCACTAGAGTGAAGGTCTTCCCACTAGTTTAGCAACCTCGGGTGGATGTTGGTTACCATGCCGAATATTGGGACTTTGTGCCTCATTTTCTACAAAACAAAGTGTAAGGCCCTTACCCCCACCAGACACAACTATTTAAATATAAATAATTGGCATAAGTAGCATTTAGTTATCCAAATAAATGCACAAACGTGGTAATGTCCGTTTGGGTTCCAAGGAAACCCAGTGGACTTTGGACGAGGCTGTCTAAAAGAGTCATTAGGTGGACATCATAACTGACTCGGCTAGGTTTGACAGTGATGCATGCACAATTTGAACAGAGTAAGATTTCTATGGTGTGTTAGACTGGTACCCTTGAGCGAACAACTCAAGAAGGAAAGGCACGTAACCGTCGAATGCACCGCTGATCGACTGGTTTTATCACAAATACGCCTATGCCTAATTAAGGGGGTGATAATATTGGAAGTGCGCAACCAATCATTATAAGCCTTGCTATGGTATTTTGTTTGGCATGAGTGGAATATGATATTGAATATGCAATTACAAGAATGAAACAAGTTGTCACGTATTTGCACGTTCATAAAGTAATGATTATAATAATTGCTCATAATTACAACAGTATTGAACAAAAGCGGTAAAAGAAAGCATTAAAGAAAATAAACAAAGAGCCAATTCATTTTCGTAGTAGAAATGAAATAAAGGCATTAAATAAAGGCAATAAAGAATCAGTAAAGTCACAAGTAACATGAAATGGTAAAACCCTAAAGAATATCCCCAGTAGAGTCGTCATGCTGTCGATGCCCCCTTTTTCTAAGGAAAAATTGGGTTTATGATATTTGGGCGGACAACTCTTTTCCTTTTGGGAATAGGGTTTGCAATTTAGAAGAGTCACCACCTAATGATTAAGTGCATTAGGAAACTAAGAAACTAAAAGAGAAGAAGAAGCAGAGAACGGGTAAGGGCTTGAAATTATCTCGGGGGGAAGGTGTTAGGCATCCCCCAATATCCACTAGTGTGGTTCCCTGCCATGCTACAACTGCGACTTTAAATGTGAACAATAAGTAAATAATAAGTAAGCAAACAAGACAGCTTTCACATCACGATTGCAAGAAGGGAAGTATAAAAGTTAAAAGCATGATGAAGTTTAGAAATAGGCGGTTTCATAATTGTTTAGAGGATATATAAGTGCAGAAAAGGGGGGTCAAATAATTGGTACAAATAATCAAACAAAGGAGTAAAAGAGGCGGAGGTTTGGATAAAAGCACTGCTGGAAATTTAAATATCTAAAAGAGATTTTTTAAAGGATTAAAGTAAAATGAGGAGTTTGAAGAAATGAAAATTAATAGTTTTTCTAAAAATTCTTGAAAAAGGAAAAATAAATAAGTAAAGAGAGAGGGGGGGGGGGGATCCTAGGTTTATAAATAACATGGATCACCCTACGCAACACCTGATAACCATTTATACACGTGGTGTTATTGCGTGGTTATCATATCCATGTATACCCTTACCCGCCCGTTAAGGTATTAAATCGCTGAATGGTCTCGTTACTTATTACATGCTATTACTCACCCCAATCCTATTAGTTCTGGGGGCAGTTGGGACTAATAATCCTAAAGGGAAGGGAGATTGGCTTTTCAGAGTTTTAAAAAAGGACAAAACTCTAGTGCGACAAACAAAACGCATAAAGCAGTAAAAGGAGAAGCACATAGCAGTTAAAGGCTCAAATAGGCGTCCCCATTCAAAACAACAAATTCTTTAGCATGACTTACATGTACTAGTTAGGTGTTTACTTAAACGTTAAAGGGGTGGCTGATTTATCACATATTTTCAGATAAGAAGTCAGAATTAGACCTGCTTGCTGGTTGTAATTATTAAAGATTGGTACAATTGATTAATTACGTATAGGTTTGCCTAGATGTGGCCTGTAAACATGATATCTAACAACATAGAAGGCATGCTGATTTTTAAAGAATGTCTATAGATATTATAAATAAAAGTTCTGCAGATTTTAAATGACCTTGCTTTTGATTTTAAACCCATAGATGAAATATGTGGAACTTATTCAATTGACTACATCCTATAGGCATGATTTCTAAGCATTGTTGGTTTTAAGAAGTTTATGTAAGTGCACGAGTCCCATAGGCATGATATCTAAAACGAAGTTTATTATTATTAAACCTATTATTATTTTCCTAATGACAGACGTATATATGCAGAAGTGCATGACAGACGTATATATGCAGAAGTGCATAAGCAAAGCTATACTCATGATTTCTTTATGCAAAAACTTATAGGCATGGTTTCTAATGCTGAAATGAAACAATCTTATAGGCATGAATTTCTATATGCATAATGAAACAATCCTATAGGTAGAATTTTTAAATGTAGTGCAGAACTTATGCATGATTTTTATATGTAATAATGGAACAGACTATAGGCAGGATTTCTATAATAATGAAATGACTTATAGGCATGATCTCTATATGCAGTAACATAAGCGAGAGATGTTGTGATTGAAAAAATAAAGACCTAAAACATGATATCTAACCCATATGCATAACATGAGAGACCCTCCCCCATTTTTACTATATACCCCATTATATAAGAAATTAAAATTCCAAACAAGGAAAGCCTAATTCAGCCCCTTAGTCTGAAACATGAAATAAACCAACTTCCAAAGATCAGATTTCCAAAGTCTTTCTCTTGTTTGGGATGTGTCAAAGTTCCCAAGAGTCTCAAAGGGCTCCGAGCAGTGCTTACACCCGAAATATATTACAAAATTAGAATGCAGTGTGGAAGGGTCAGCCCTCAAACGTCCAAGTTCAGAGGGAACTCAGGGTCCCAAAGCAAGGCTTATAGGAGGGAGGGCAGAACTTAGAGTCTAGGAGTAAGTGTAAGTGCAATAGAGGGGGAATTAGGGAAGACCATGACAGGCTGGTGGTCATGCCCAACAATTAGGATACTGGAACACCCCTGACCATCCTGTTAGCTAAATTTACCAGTTAAGACCCATTCAAGGTCAGGTTCAGGACTGGGTAGTAATTTAGATACTGCCAGGCCAAAAAACTTAACTCAGATACATATAGGGGAATAGGGGATAGGGATTCATAATAGAAGCAGATGCAAGTAAAGAAACAGATATAATTTAATTACTGAACATGAACGGCAAAGTGAACAAGAGTACTGAAACTATAAAATAAATACATAGGGGTGAGGTAGAAAAATTAAATCAGACATACCAGTTTCAGGAAAAAACAGGTAAAAACAGTACTCTTGAAAAACCAATTTGCGAGCAAACAGTCCCAGAGAATCTCAGAAAAGTAGAGTGTTGAGAGGGTATTAAACTCAAAGCAATATTGTAAGTGTATAAATAGAAAGTAAAAGTTTGAGGTATTGAACTTGAAGTGTCTTTGAGAGTGCAGAAGGGTAGTCATTTTTATAGTGCAGAGAAGCAAGTAATAAAGTTAAAAAGATAGTTTACAATCAATCACATAGAATTTTCCTTCAGTTAAGGGATTTGATTTCAAATGGGTAGAATATAAACAAGGAAAGAAATTTGCTTAAAACCTTTCCAAAGTAGCACAAAGAGGATAAATACCCAAGAGTTATTTAAGGAAAAGTTCAATGGTACACGGCTTGGGAAATAAATAAAGAAAGGGAATCAATTAAACAACTAGGGAGCTCAAACATTATAGGCCTAATTCGAATGAATCAAGTCAAGAATAGGTAAAAAGGGTTCAATTAAACAAAATCTTTGGAAATTAATCCAACCCATGAAAGGAACCAAAAATCAATTATTAATTAGCAAAGTTCTTTTTTGAAAGGAGAAGTTCTCACTTATAAAGCAGACAAATCAAACAAAAAAGGGGCATCATATTACTTAAAAAGAATCCGACATTTAAAGGTTCATAATCATAAGTATGAAAGGGTATTATAGATTCACAATGAGTTTGAGAGTCCAGGGTCCCAAAAGTGGAACCCTAATTTGCACACAAAAAATCAAAATTGCCAAGAAACCCCCAAAACCTAGGGTTTATGGAATCAGACATAGAAGTGAGAAGGCGAGTCATTAAAATAGACTTAGAGGGCCTTAGGAGAACCCAAACAAATATGATAACATGTTTGGAATAGCAAAGGAAGAAAGCTGATTCAAGACCATGAAGAACATATTTGAGAAAACTCGGAGGTCAGAAGAAATAGATGATATAAACTTAAACAAAATTAGATAAACATGTTTAGCAAGAACATGAATAGAGTTTAATAGAAAGAATCAATGAATCTCAACGGTAAACACAGATAGTAAAATAGTAAAGAAAACAGAACACAGATTAACATCGGTGTAACATGTATAGTGGAAAAGAAAAGTAAAATAACATTACATGCGTAATAAAAAGAATTCATACGAGCAGGGTATGAACAAACATGAATAAAGAAAAGCAAAAGAAGAAACAAAAGATGTTTCTTTTGGAAAAACCTTGCCGAAACCCTAAATCGAACACAAACGATTTTGAAAAGAAAATTTGGGGAAAACACTTAAAATGTCAAGTAATGCATAGATACAGCTTAGATCTAAGAAAACAAACAAACAAAGAACCTCGAATAGCTTAGGGTTTCGGAGAAAACCTTAGAAATGAGAAAGGCTCAGAAATAGGTCCGATCTTGAGTCGTAAAGGCTCATATTACTTGAATACGACGGAGCGATGGTCGGGGAAATCAGGCTTCACAGCCTTGAATAGCTTAGATCTAATTGTGATAAGGGGTGAGTATAGACCATCCATGGCCTGAGACGCCATGGATTCTGATGGAAACACGGTGAAATAAGGTGGGAGACGATTAGGGTTCCAGGAGGGTTCGAGAGTTTGAGAGACAAAGTAGGTTCAAAGGCAGCATCTCAGGCAAAATAAATTAGGTTGGGGGGGG
>MU787055.1:52347-96264 GCA_026770625.1 Nicotiana glauca
AAGGAAAGGGGGAATTATGGCCATTCACCAAAATGATCAATGGCCTGGATCAAAGGGGAGCCAGGCGAGTTTTTCAGTTGGGTCAGGGGCGGGGTAATTTAGGGATTGGGATGGTCTGATTTGGTATTGAAATTGGGTCAATTTAAGGTTAATATTGAAAGGTAAAAGGGGCTGTAATTTAAATAAAAATGGGGCTAAATATTAAATATCCAATTTCCCTTTTTATTTTATAAAAAATAGTGCAAATGAATTTACAAGCAAATTAAAAGTACTGAGCCAACAAATAACATATAAATATTAATTTAAAGATACTGAGACTAATTTCACAACTATAAAATGCTATTAATCTTAAAGAAGACTAAAATTGCAATTATATGCAATTTAGTCTTTTAAATACCAAAAAAAATTATAAAAATATACAAAAATTACCTTAACTATATATTGGTATAAATATTTGAATAAAATAAATTATTCACCAAAATAAATTATTTTGGGAATAATTATTGATCTTTGTACTGCTAAAATGGATAATAAATTGATTTTAAAAATCTTTAAAAATTAGGAAAAATGCCAAAACACTTAGATATGCTCATATATGCATGCAGATACTATTATGAGTATTTTGTATATAAAAATTATATAGGTAAAATTGGGTATCAACATGGTGGACTCTGTCGAACCTCTTCGATAAGACGAGCTCGATCTCATTGTCTTTTGGGTCGTTGCCTTTTCCCGTGCGTGTATAGGCGGTGATGTGTTCGTTGGGACCTGAGATCCCGTTGTACTTAGGGTGTTCTGGCATTATAAACTTCTTTGAAATGGGTTTCGGGACTACTTCTTCAGGGAACGGTGGTCGCACAAACTTCCACGAACGTCATTCGATCCTTTTGGAGAGATCCCCAAGCATATTTGCTATGGAAGGGTTGGCTATCGATCCATTATCGCTTGATCTCTTGGGTACTTGCTCAACGAGGGGACATGTTTTAGGTGCTGCCGTGCTGGGAGTCTTCGGATGGCTTCATAACTGAGCGATGGCCAACTATTGTGCCTGTAACATTTCAAAAATAACATGAAGACTAACTTCCTATTCTTCTCGGATGAGGTTCTTTGGGATTCCTGTCAGTCCTTATGTCGTACGCTCCTGTCAGTGTGTGAGGTTTTGTCGACCTGTTATGTGTCCTGTGGATCTGCGCCTGCTGGAATTGGCTCGGGCGCGATATCGAGATTCTGTGGTGGTGCGCTGATAGCCGGAATAGCCACGCCATTTTTCCCATGGTTTTCGATGTTATCATTCTCGACTCTATTTACCGAACTAGGAATTTTGACTTAAAATCAAGAGATCTTGGACAAGAAAACGTGTTAAAGATAACTTGTATTTTTGTAATGGAACCAACAATAAAATAATCACTATTATTTTTAGCCCCACGGTGGGCGCCAAGCTGTTTACCGTGAAAATGGTAATGACAATTAAATTTGTAAATGAGATTCTAAAAATACGTGATCTATTTTTAAGCTAGTTTTTAGAGTAGTTGACACGAAGACTATGAAGTTTAATGAGGAGATTCAAGCTAATACCGGACAGTAATCAAACTTAGGTGCTTGTCGCTCAATCCTTGGACTGGTCGATAGAGGACCTCGTGGCCAATATCTAGGCTTGATCTCGAGCTATCGGGGGTAGTCATGAATGAGGCAACAATTATGATACGATCAAGCAAGGCTCTTTATGGCCAATACCAAGCAATAAATTAAGAACCGGTATGAAGCTAATAATGCAAAGAGTAGCATCGAGCTAGTAAGGATGAACATGTTTAGAGAGAAAAGAGAGAGAGAGAGAGAGAGAGAGAGAGAGAGAGAGAGAGAGAGAGAGAGATGTTATTGATCTGGTAGAGAATATTTGGAGCAACATCATCCCCTTATAAAGTAGTGTGAGTTCCCTTTATATAGGAGGGGAACCCGACTATAGTACAACATGCATTAATTGAAAAGTATGGAGATGGGACGACTAGATGCGACACTTCGGCATAGGCTCTAGATAGGCCAGCTCTGTCAGATTAGCCGTGTGCCTTGGGAATTTCCCCTTCTGTTCTAGCCTCGAACTTCGTCTTCTTCGAGTCGGGCCTCGTTAAACCCCAATGGAGGGGATTCGGTTGTGTCTCCATGTCCTCGGGGTCTCGAAGCGTTCTTCTGAAATGACTTGATAGCGAGAAATTAGGCTATATGATTTCACCGTATACAACTAATAAGTGGAAAAAATCAACTAAAATACACCATCCAACGTGGCACAAGGCCACCATCACAAGAAAGTGATTCTTATCTTAGTCATTATGCCATGTGGACACTAAATACCTAAGTAAGTAAGACTTGATTTAAGTCTTACCTAGTTAAGATAAGAACTTTGAAACCAAGAACTTGAAACCAAGTCATTTCATGTCTTTGGATGGAAACCAATAACTTTGACACATAAGCTTGAAGAAAACTTCAAAAAAACGTTGGAACAAGTTTTAGCTTAAATCCATTCTCTGGTTCACAAAACTTTAGAAGCAGAAGGCAAGTTCGTTCCAATTTAAAGGAAATCCAAGTGTAATTTCGTTCATATTTCGCCAAAGCAAATTGGTTCAAATAATTCGAGAAACAGGTATGTTAAGGCCCTCCCTTCTTTTTTGACATGGTCCAATTATACTGAAAAACTGAGCTAACGCAAGTTTCTATAAATTACTCTATTCAGAGAAATAGTAGGGTTGTCTAGATTCTTGATTCCGCATGAAAAATATTATTATCTTCTGTTCATGGGTCTTAGAATAATATACAATTGAAAAAGTTTATCCGGAAGGAATATTGAGATTATTACGTATTTTTCATGCATTTCACCTATATATATGATAACTAGGGATTTTTATACAGTTTATACTCTTTCTTGCTTATGTTTGATTAGAAATTTGTACAAAATAATCCCAAAATGCTCACAAGTTGTGCTTGATTGTATATTTGATCAACAAAGTGACAAGATGTCAAAGATCAGCTAAAAAGGAGTGAAATTTGCACAAGTATAAAGAGATGACAAAGCTCAAGCAAAACATGGCCAATGCGGCCGCACACCATTCTGTGCGGAAAAGGAAGATGAGCGTGTCTCTTTACGGCATGAGGTGGACCGAAGCCGCGCCCGGGAGGCCCTTCTGGAGAAACACGTATTCTGCATTCCACGCTGGCTTGTATTCCCTTTATTTGTCATGTTGTCTCTATCGTTTTTTTGTTTTAGTTGAAGGACAAGGCAGATGAGCTAGAACAACTCTGGGGCGAGGTCGGCAAAGCCAAACTTGACTTTGCTGAGCTGCAAGTGCATGGTAGTGCCCATTCCGAGGCCAAAGAGATGGCTCAGGCTGTGATATACGCTCTCGAGGTGCAAATTCAGGCCGCTCATGTGAGTGATTCTGCTCGGGCGAAGATGATCGCGGCAGGATATGACAACTCATTCAAGGAGTACTGCTGCTGCTAGGGCTTAGTTGCAAAAGGCCTTGGATCGTGCAAACAATAGTAAGGAGTACGAGAGGTGCAGGTCTCGAAAGGAGACCCTTTAGGAGATTTATGCCAGAGGCTTTGATCTTTCGGAGGAGATCGAACAAGCTAAAAGAGAGGAGTTCAATGCCAAGTTCCTGATATCCGATGATGAGGATGATGGAGAGGAGACCGCTGGGCCGTAGCTGTCGGAATAAGGGGAAAGAATATTCCCTGCCTTATTTGTTGTGTATATGTAGCTTTCATTATACCTCACGGGTCGAGATTGCGACTCGCCATCAATATGTAATAATAAGAGGGGGGAACCCCGATACTTATATCTTTTGTTTTTTTGCTCATTGGTGTTTTGACCGGGTCAATTTGATCTCAGATTCTCCCTTGGGCTTCCGTGCTTCAACTGTCTACGGGCTCAATCTCCGAGTCGCATTGCGATGCAAGCTATAACTGGCCCTTTCATTTCATGGAGATCCCGGTGACAATAGTACTTATGCCGTGCCTGTAGGCATATTGTAATCTTCGGGCCTAGTTTTTGAGTGGCATTGCAACACAAGCTTCAATCGACCCTTAAATTTCATCGAGTATCCGGGCGGCGATAATCTCACTTATGCCTTGCCTTTAGGCATGTCGCACTTTTCGGGTTCAGTCTCCGAGACGCGTTGCAATTCGAGTTGTTATCGACACTTAGATTTTATTGAGTTTCCAGGCGGTGATAATGGCGCTTATGTTGTGGCCTTAGGCATGTTGCACTTTTTGGGTCCAGTCTCCGAGTCGCATTGTGATTTGATCTGTAATCGACCCTTAAAGTTCATTGAGATCTTGGCGACAGTTGAACTTATGATGTTTGGTTGTAGTGACCTTTCAATATATGGCCCATAGGCTTGTATCGTTAACTATTTTGGATCCAGTCTCCGGATCGGGTTACGATTCGAGCTCATTTTAATCCTCAAGTTGTCAATATGTTTTAGCTGGAGATAACGGCTCTTAGGCTATTTGTTCGTAGAGACCTTTCAATATGTGCCCGTAGGCTTGCTTAGCTGGCGACAATGGCTCTTACGTTATTTTTTGCCCATGGAGTTTGTGTAGGCGTTGCATCCGCTCATGAAGGTCTTTTTGTAGTATTTTTGCCTGACCCGTCGTCTATCCGAAAGTAACCTAAATTTAAAGTCATTGTCGGCAGTGTTTCGAGCACCTCGTAAGGTTCATAGCTCGTAGGTCGAGTAGATCGACACTCTTGAATTTTGGAGCGACATTGTTGGAGCTCATTTTTGCCTGTGGAGGGAGGCCTCTTTTAACTGGTTCTTTCCGAAGTATATTCGAAGTGGTGGCCTGTAATTTTTTAGCAACAGTCGGGCGTCCCTGAGTCGCATTATTTTGGTTGTATTTGCTGTTTTGACCATAGTCATATGCGTTTGGCCGTAGCCATTTTTGATCCTCAGCGATAGTTTAGGCGTCTACATCGAGGGTATGCCCTTTAGGGATTCTTACAAATGCGACGTATAGCCTAAATATTGGGATTTTCATGCATGTTGAGGTTTTACAGTTTTGTCATGCCTATTGAGATCTTACAGTTTGTCATGCCTACTGAGATCTTACAGTTTTGGATTTTTCCAGTTGTATGGCGATTGAGAGCAGTCTTCGAGTCATCGAGTTTGTTTAAGCTTGAAGACAACTTTTCGCGAGCTCAGAATTGCCTTCCAGGGGCTTGATAAGACCAAAGTTCCGACCATGAGGTCATGTAAGTCGTCGCATTGCTTATGCTAAGTCTCCGAGTATTTCGGGACCTATTTCATGGAGAAGCATTTACCGCGGATATGCCGAAATAGTATTTCTTGAAGTACGAAATGCTGGAAAGATATTCTTTATTTCTTAGCGTAGGTTAAGGTCATAATGGAATGCCGAAAATATATTCTTATCTGCTCGGTGTAGATATAGGCTGTAATGGAATGCCAAAAATATATTCTTTACTGCTCGACATAGATATAGGCTGTAATGGAATGGCGAAAAGATATTCTTTACTGCTCGGTGTAGATATAGGCTGTAAGTACATGTTATCTCATTATCATGAGCTCGGCCCGCATGGGCTCGGCTCCTCCGACTATCTGATCTGCTTGTATGGATCTATTTCGAGGCCTAGCCTGCCACTTGTTGGCCCTTCTGGGGAGATGGTGCTCTTTAAGAGAAAACCATCGCATGTTGCCCTACTATAGAAGGAAGGCCAGCGATCTCGTCGTATCCCCTTTAGAGGGTATGCTGCTCTACTAATAATCTTGCTGGCGAAACCTTTAGGTTGAAAAGCCGGTTGAGGAAAGAGAGCTTGGCGGATGCTGCAGGGGCCTCAGATTTCTGAGTGGAGTTCGGGATTTATGAATGCTTTGGCTGAGTGCCTGCATGTAGGTTAGTAAAAGGAAAGAAGACAATCAGAGGAGTGGAGTAGTTCTTCCCTGCTGTGGGATACGTAGGCGAGGTTTTGAGGTTTGGCGCTGGTGCCGACGGCTGGTTGTATGGTGAGGGATTTCCTTCCGTCGTGTGTAGCTTTTTGTTGAATGCCTAAGTTCTTCCCTTGTCAGGAGGATCCCTCTCTTTTGGCATAGAGGTGTCGAAATAGCCTCTGGGCCATGTACCTATTGTCATTTAAATAACACGTCCACACTTCGCGGGCTCAGCGCTCTAGTCTGAGCTCAAATGAGGTGTATAGAGGGAGCTGTTTTCCTGATTGTTGTGGCAACTGGCGTCTGGAGTCCATCAAATATTTTTAGTGTGGGAGTGATTTGGTTTGTTTTTTCGAAGTGCCCTATCAGCTTTAGCTCGACGCCGTTGGTGTAATTGGTCGAAACACCTGCACTTATGAACACACGCTTTACCTAGAATAGGTTAAATGAGTTAAAGGGTTACCAACGTGAATACAAGGACAAGGCAAAGTCTCGGTGTCCCTTTCCATGGATGTAAGGGTACCCTTTAAGTATGTTCCCCGGATTCGTCTTTTCCTGGCGACGAGCACTTTCTCTCTGAATTTTACGGGTCTTTAAAGGGTGCCGTTGCCTTTTGTTGTCGTGGCAATACGCTGCAGCTTGTTAGCCTCATTTTTTCCGATATCTTTCCTACCTTGGAGCCGTATTCGAGCTTGACCGCTTGATGATACTTGGTGGCGACCTCTGTTGAATAGAATGGTTGTTGTTCTTTTGGGGTTGTAACCATGTGCGCTCTGTGGTTCCTGCACTGGGCCATAGTTCTCTCGGGAGAGTTTTTGTTGAATAGGTCTTAGTCGCCTGGCATTTCCAAACATGCTCATGGTGATCACGATGTTCATGACAGCAATGTTGAAGTTGCATCTAATTCAGCGGGATTTCCTTACCGGGTATGCCTTTCTGAATCTGGTTTATCAGAGGTTCCTCGAGGATGCTATCTGATCGCTGCCAACGCCACACTACTACGAAGTAGGAACAGAGGGTCGCAATAGCTTTTACCTGATATGAGGGTCGGGATCGAATTCCTCAGGGAGCTAGAAATGGAGTTGATGTATCTATCTAGTCTAAAATCGTGTAATTGTTCCAAATGTCACTTCCAACATTTTAGGTTTTCTTTTATAAACTACTAATTAGACTTGAAACTAGATTTTGTTAACAGATACTTGCTAATAGTTGTAACTATGGATTAAGGGGCACTAGGGTAATGACTTTCACCTACGTGGCTAATTGACGGGTAATTGCTTCTAAGGCTTGATTGACATGATTGGGGAAATATGTATGATCATTGCACAATTTTACCCACTCTCACACCTCTCGATCGAGAGAGTGGTTTTTTCCAATTGACTCTCTTGAGACCAATTGGGTAGGAAAATTAGCTCAAACAACTAGGGTTCAAGTCAGGTAATTACTCTCTCAAGATTTAACACTTCAATTGGGACTATCAATTCTCTTGAGTCCATCCTAATTCCTTGTTGGGTCAATTTTGGAGACTTAGGCTCTATTTCTCAAGAAGAGCCCAATTCAACTTAGCACAAATCAGTGTTTGCAACCACCAATTCATAAATCAAACCATTAAATTAGCCTAAATACAAACACCCATAGTTAATCTAACCTTAAATCACAACACCCATCAATTACCCATACTAGGGTTGATCCACAACCTTAGCTAATGGATTTAGCTACTCATGCTTGAATAAGAAAATAGAGACATAGATGAAGAAGAAGAAATAATAATTAATTACTAAAGTAAAATACAAGAGTCTATCGTTAGAGTTAAGCTAAAATGCCCAAAATCGCTAGAAATAGGGTTCTCACGAGTGCAACTGCTAAAATAAAATAACTGATGCCCTAAAAATGGAAAAAGGTTCTATTTATACTAAGCTGGAAAAACTGGATAAAAATTCCTCGGCGGCGTCAGTGCGGGCTGCACAAAATGGACTGCGGTCGTACTAGGCTCTGGGACTTGCAATCTTGGCTCTCGGAATCTCAGGCTTTGCAGACCGCGTAGAATGGATCGCGGCTGCGGATGTCTCTAATGCTATCCGCACAAATATGATCACAGACCGCACAGCTTGAACCAAGGCAATTTTCACCTCTCTTTACTTCTCTTCCATGGCCCACACATAATGGTAGTGCGGCCGCAGAGTCTTCACCGCGGACCGCACAATATGGAATGCGGCCGAGTTGCTTGAAGCCTTGATTTCCCGCTCTCTGAATCTACCTAGTTCTGACTGCACTAAATGGACTGCGCCCGCACTTGGTTTTATGCCTTGATATATCTCTCTGAATCTCCCTAGTGCGGACAGCACAAAGTGTAGTGCGGCCGCACGAGGTCTGTTTGTCCTGAGTTTGCCTTGTCTTTGGTACTTGTGCAGATTTCACTCCTTTTGAGTCGGTCTTTGACATTTCATCACTTTGTCGATCAAACCTGCAATCAAGCACAACTTATGAGCCTTTTAGGACTAATTTTTAACAATTTACAATCAAAGCATAATCAAGAGGAGGCATAAAACACGTCAAAATCCCTAGTTATCAACTCCCCAAAACTTAAGCTTTTTCTTGTCCTAAAGAAAACAAAATAAGACCCACCTCAACAAGCATCAATTGGGACTAACAATCGCCCTCAATACGAATGCATCATTAACAACATAAAACATTTGAAAAACTATGGATCAAGTGTGACACAAGAGCATCAAGAGTTGACTCAACACATCAAAGAACTCTTTCAATTACTTTAGTCATTGTGGAACACAAACCCACAAATCCTCAACTTTCCTTAACCAAACCTCACCTTTTGGAATACTGACACACAAATCGAGGTTAATGGGAATTCACTCATCTGTCTCAAGAAAAGGTCAGAAGACCGGCTCTAGGTACCATATGCTTTCCCCTTATGTATGTATCCACTAATGTAAGCTTCATTCAACTCAAGATCATATAGGGCTTTTGTGGAGTCATTGTGAAAGCTTTTGGGTTAGGGTATGACATGTTGTTGTTCAAGTGGGTTCAATCATCCATTAAGCGCTTCTTTTGATTTATTTGGCACAACTATCTTGACTCTTTGAGTCATTTTAGTTCTTTCTAACGTGTTAGAGAGACACATTATCACTCTTTCTTATGCAATTCAAACTGTTTCACCTTTTTCAACTTTCCACACCTTTCTTTCTTTTGCTTTTCTTTAGTCCATTTTTTATTCTTTCTCACATGTGAGCGTTTTTTTTGTATTTTTCTTTTCTTTCTTTTTCTTTGCCTTTCCTTTTCTTCATTATTGTGCCTTATACCACTTTGTGGTCATTCTTGTCTCTCCCCCCAAACTTATACTTTTGCCATGTGCTCAAGGACACATCAGGTGCCAAGAGAGGGTTTCTTTTAGAATGGGTATAGGCTTGTAACATGGTTCTTGAAAGAAAAAAGTCTAAGGCTCACAAGGGTTAACTATGGATCATATCATTGGTAGGCTACGAAATTGTTCAAACTCATTTGGATCAAGGATAGCCTATAATCACTTCTCAAGACAAATTTCACTCAAGATTTTGCCTCAACAAACCTTCAAGGCAAGTTCTAGACCAATGGCTCGGGACTTGGACTCGCAATTCGATTTCTCACCACACAAGTTAGAGGATTGCTAAAGACATAGAGTCGGGTGCCCTCAACAACCTTAGATACGATTTGAGCATACAATGGTCCCGAATAAATCACTTGATGATTATTGGCCAACGCAAGAATCTGAAGGCCATAACTTTTACCATCCTAAACACAAAAATTTTGTCTTTGACCATGGGATCAAAGGAAAATATGCTAGGCCCAAGTGAAGCTTTGCTTGAAGTACCCTTAACTATAAACTACCAAAAACAAAAAATAAACGTACTCAAACCCTTAAGAAGGTTGTCACGCCATCTATCATTGGGAAGAGCCACCCGATTCACACAATAATCCATCTTTGGAAAGAACCGTGGCATTAAAAAAACCAAAGGCTTATTAAACGTCCAAAAAAAAAAACAAAAGGCTACGAGCCTATATAAGAGGCTAAAAATGATATTTTTTTGCGAAAATAGAAAATAGAATGAATATGTACAATAAAGGAGTGAATATACAATGGGGAGTTAATATATACAAAGATGTAACTTTATATACAAACCCAAGGAAAGATAAATAGTACGATAAAAGTAACTAAATGTAAGATTATATACAGACCAAATGAAAATCATGAAAGCACAAACTAAATCAGTATATACATATAGTCATCCAAGGATAAAAATTAGGGCACACTACCTCAAATAAAAGCTAGCATTGTCCCCATTGCCAACTAACAAAATGAGCACAAAAAAGTATAAGGAAAGGATATGAAGACTCCCTAAGCCTCGTCCATCTGCATAAGATCATGAGTGTTCCCTGGTTCCTCGATATGTTGAGGAACCTTAGACTGGTTCCTGGTATCTTGCTGCTCAGCTTCTAGGACCTGGACCTGTACTGACTCTGGCTCCGGTACATCCTGTGGCTGACTGGAGGAAGCCTCCGGTGGGTCCACCAACTGGATTATGGCATCATCTGTGCTAGGGATCTTCCTCATCTATTTTGGAGGCCTCTGTATCTGCTGAGGTTTTTGGATACTACTGGAACTACTACTGGAGGTGGGTCCTCAAATAATAAGTCTAAAGGCAGTTGATCTGCCTTCACTCTATCCATATCCGCCCTCAACTCCTTCACGGACTCCCTGGAGGCCCGTGTCTTGTGCAACTTCTTGTGCTCCTTGGCAACCTCCTTTAGAGCCTTGCCATGTGAATCCACTTCCTTAACTAAGGCACTCTGATTACTAAGGATATTCTCCTGGTTTTCTAGAATCTTTTTCAATGCGTCCTCAATGGACTGTGGGACTTGTGCTGGCTGTAGTGCTGACTGAGCCTTAAAGGTAGAGGTCAATGTAGATAACTTGGATGAAGCAGTATACATCTAGTTGTTCAAACTCTGAAGAACAGCCAGTGGGTAGTGATAAGATGGGCCCGGGAAGATGGAATCTCCAGGCCAACTGAGGTAGAAGGACTTGGAGGCAAGTCAATAGTAGTGGAATGTCTGGGAGGCATGGAATCAACTGTGGAGGCAGGCTCAGTGGAGGTCTCTACCATAACTGGCTCTTCAGACTGGCCAGTTGGGGAAGAAGCAGGGGCCTTGTAGTTCTTGTCCTTGGGGTTGTCTGGCGCCCTCAAACTATACCATGAGAATGTGGCTACTGGTTTGGCCTTGACATCATAGGACTTCTTTTCCACCTCCAAGTCCCAAAAATACATAGAGAGGGTGTTAAGGTAAGGGTATTTTTGGTCATGCTCCGCACCCACTAATAAAATAATGCAAGACATCTCATTCCCCATATTAATGGGGTATCCCTCCATGATCGATGTAACCAACACATCTAGGTGGAGAGGAAGAGTTTGATCATGTGTACTAGGGTCCAACCGGCTGCAAATAAAGGTCTCCCAACCCCTAGCTTCAAAGTTTAGGGTCATCCTCAGTATTTTTACCCTCGCAGTCAACCACTTAGGAACGGTACGTGGGATTGCCAGGTACTGAGCTAACCATGGATGGACCACCTCGCCCATCTCCAAATTTGCCAGATATAGAGTCTTGTCCTCTTTATTGAAGCACAAAAGAATCATTCAAAGACTGCCCATCGAACAAAATCTTTTTGTCTCAAACCTTGGTCACTTTGGAACCCTTGATAAAGTGGGCCAATTTACAATAAAATTCCTTGACTATATGTTCATTTGCATATATACATTTCTCCATAAATATTTCTCAGCCCGGTCTAGTTCTTAATTGCCTCTGCACGTCAGGGTTGTGGGGTAGTAAGTCTTTATCAATAAAACTCCTTTCTAATATCAAATGCCTAACCGACGACCACTCCTTAAACTTATGATATGTCACTTGGCTCACAAATCTGTCTTCCCATTCATCGGGTTTCCGGGTTCAGGAAATGCCTCCCACTTGAGGCTCACCACCCCCAGCTCCCCTCACCTCCTCCTCATCTCTGTTTTCACTCTCCCCAGATAATGTGTAAGGCCCCGGAAAACTTTTCTAAGTAAAATATGATTTCGTGGTGCAATGTAGACTAATTATAATATTTTATGTGCTATTAACATGGTGGACATCAATTGGACTTGGTAAATAAGAGTACAAGTCTAAGTAATTTGGGGTCCAAGGAAAGGCCTATGTCTTAGGAAAATTGAAAAGGTTCATAATAGGCTAAGATTTCAAATGAGTTCGCAAAGACCTCACTTTCAACAAGAATATATAAATATGTATAAGGTTTTATGTGATGAACAACCAATCATATATAAGGTCTTCGAGTCTAGTTTCCAACGCTTCAAACCGTTTGTCATTTGGACATTCCTACACAAAGTTATGATCAAATTACCAAAGGCTAGAAAAATGCGATCCTATGTCAAATCTGCGACCGCAAATCTTGTCGCATTTCTGACATTTTGGTCGCATTTCTGTCACAAACTGCACCAGAGTAGCCCAGTTTTGGGCGTCAATTTTGTGGTGCATTATGCGGCCAGCATTCTCATTTTGCGGTCCGCTTTGCTATAGCAAACCCGATATCGGAGGGTTAATTTCTCTATTTTTATAACCCGACCCCATTTTAATATATGGTCTTTGGGGATTCATTTGGGGTCATTGTCTACTGATTTTAGAGAGAGGTGAGAGCATTTTAGAGAGGGAAGGGGGTTCTCCATCAACACTCTCCTAAGATCTTGCTTAAATCTTGAAGATTTGTCAAGAAAGGCAGCAAGGTCTTCTTCCTAAAAGGTAAGGGTCTATAATCCAAGCTCTTAAATTCTAGATATAACTAGGATAGACCATTACAGGGATAATTGATGAGGATAGAAGTAGATATCTTGCATGCATGAGTTCTTAAGAGTATTTTGTTAGGTCTTGATCTAAGGATGGGATGAGGTATGGTAGGAGCTTTCACAAAATAGTTTTAAAAGTATAATACCCACTTAGTGTTTGAAAATATGCTCAAATTAACTAGAAATATAATCACCTTTCTAATTTGTGATTCGATTTGTCATGTTCCTAAGATATTGACGTTGCTAAGAGTCTCGGAGTATAGTAGGACTTAAGGAAAGCTCAATCGAGGTATGTAGGCAAAACTTTCTCTGTCGAAAGTGAATTCCATATTGTTTTGTAAGTTTAAGTGTGGTTGACCTACCAAATTGAGTAGCCCTGAGTCGCAGTTTAAAAGAAGGTTAGCATACCAATTGGGTGAGAAGAATTTGATCTGTTTAATGCTCCTTGTTGCTCTTATGTGTACTAAATGCCTTGATTAAATGTGCCTATTTGTTGATAAACTGTAATGAGATTTGGTAATGAATTGAATAAGGAAATATGTAACAATTATGAGATAAGTCACAAATTTTGTGAACTAACTTCCAAAAGTAGAATGGCCTAAAGGCCTTGTATTTGAACTATGCCCATAAGTGGTTGTTTGAGATAAAGCTTTGCCTTATTGATACAATCAATGTGTATTTAAATTGTTGGTTGGCATATTCCTCTTTGGGAAGAATCCCTTATGTTTGATGATTCTATGTCTATTGAATTGGAAAATATTTGATTCATGGAATATTTGTTACATTGATATAGGTAGGCGATCCTTGGAAATAAAGGGATGAAAATGTGAAAAAACCAACTACGGCCTCCGTGCCATGGAAAAAAAAGATGAATCTTGTGAAAAGCCTAAAGGGCCAAAGAAACATTATTATCGAGGGAAATTGAGGACATTAATAACATTCCAAAGCGTGAAAGGTGTTGAGGTAAGCATGGTTTCATTTATGCTATATTTGTATACTTGAAATTATACTACAACTGTGTGCTATAATAAATTGAATTAGAATTATTTTTTGGAGTATCATTCGAAAAACCGAGGAAGGGTGGGTGGTGAGGCTCACTCCGGAAACTACACGTGCCGGTGTAGGGATGGATTGGCTATTCCCCTTAATTGGGATGAACCAGGTAACATTTCTAAATTGGTGATGCCAACCCACATGGCATAAGTGGGAAGGCAGCCTAGCCGATCGGGCCGTGGTCGGACGCCATGCCGCACACATGGTGGTATTGTGCTGAGAATCAAAATATGGAAATTCAAAAACTGGAATTCGTGATTGTGGTACATGTCTCTAAAAGGACAAGCTAGCGAATCGGGTCGTGATTGAAATCCATGCTAATAAAGAATGTGATATAACTCATATCGGTGCTAATGATTCCCCAACCAATAATTTTATATTTATATTTTTTTTCGTAAACTAAAGGATTTACATGTTTAAAATTGGATGCTACAATATTGTTGATCTAGACTTATTGTTTTGTGCGTTCTTTTCTTGTATGGTTATTCTATTTTGAAAGAGGACTTTTATCCTTACATACTAGTGCTATTCGACGACACTAACTCCCCTTTTGCCGGGGGCTCTATATTGGTGTTATGATTGTAGGTGGTTCTATAGCAGGTACTCCAGTCCACCGGCAGGAGCACCTCCTCCACCTTCCGTCAACTGTATTTGTTAGCCTTTTTCCTCCCGGGGCTCTGCGTAGCTCATGACACTTTTCTTCCCGGAGTCTTATTTTGGTATTTGTGTAAGGTATAGCTTGAGCCTTGTTGCCGAGATTTCTATATTATTCTTCAGTTGTATTTAGAGGCTCCGTAGTCAGGTTGTGGGTAGTGCCAGGTGTGGGAATTTAGAATAGAAATATTGATGTTTGGCAATGATGTATAAAACTTGTAATACCTATAAAATGGTGAATGAAGTTGCTAATAGAAATGAAATAGAAATCATTAATGATATGTTTATAGAATTTGATTAATGGAGTCCATCTCCTATTTATTCATTAGTTAGTTGGGGTAGAATGAGAGTTAACAGGCTTGCTCGGTCGGATTTACTCGGTTGAGCTCCGGTTGCGCTCCTAGGATTTTGGGGTGTGACAAACTTGGTATCAGAGCCTAAGGTTTTAATGTGTCATAGGATGTCTTGGAGCTGTGTCTAGTAGAGTCCTTCTTGTCGGTACATCTATAAGTTGGAGCCTATTTGGACATTTAGGAATTTCACACTTCATTGATACTCTAGATCGTGCAATATAGTTCAAGATAGGGAGATGATTTCCTCTCTAAATCTTATTCTCATGATTGGTAATTTTGATACCATAATCCACGAATTTGAAGCATGTAAGGAGGGATTGATCCCACTATTGAGTCCGAGTGGACTGCCTAAGGCCTTGTTAGGAGAATGTTCTGAGCCATGGAGGTATTTGTAGAACTTGTTGCTAAGGGGAGTGCCCTTGTTCCTATTGATCTCACTGCACCACCAGATAATGTAGTAGAGCAGTATGTTACCAACGTGTGTTATGGATGTGGAGTCGAGGGGCATCGAATAAGTTATTGCCCTATAAACCTAAAGTCACCAAGTAAGTCACTCCCTAGTACATCATTATGAACAACACAAAAATTGTACTCATCGCATGTGTACATGCTTATTGAAGAGTCCTCATAAATATGGTCTTAATAAGATGTAAGTCACAAAGACTTGTGTGTACCTACTCCTTGAAGGAGCCGCATTGTTCGCGAATCCACTTTATCATAAATTCTCTTAGTTACATCCTCTTGTGGAATTAAGTTATATGATTATGTCCTTGAATTGGGTTATAACTCTAGGATTGATACTTCCCATTTGCGTTTCCTAAATTCGTAACAAGGGACTATTCCCGATAAATTCCTTATAGAAACTTTTTATTTAAATGGACAATATCTACTCGCTTGTGCCTATACATGCACCATCGTAAAGTTTACATATATGGTGTCAAGTTCCATGTAAAGCATCACGGTGTTGCGATCCTTTTCGAGTCACTCTTTTTCTCACTGGTGTATATGGCTTCTATGATTTGAAGAGTAACTCCACCCTCTTGCAAGTATCATCTTGAAACCTTTTCACATTCTAGTAACACGAGAGCATATCCCACTTCATATCACGTGTGTACATGTCAAATGAGCGGGTCGCTTGTTAGTATAGAATTTTTGAGAATTTTGAGATTTTTACGAATCTGTCACATGAAGATCTTTTGTTTTCCCATCTCCATATGAGTTTCATGTCCACTATGATCACTCCTTAGTAAGAAGCTCACTTTGTTCCTAGTATTGTGGTTTCCCGTGACGTAGTTGTGTATTGCAGTATAGTAGTTGATATAGCATAATCATGTTCAATTCGTGTCAAATGTTTACTTTCCTTTTATACCTCCACAACATGTGATAATTGCGTTCCTTGGTTAGTGAATTCAATATGCTAGTTTCCCAATACCTGCTCGATGACCATAAAAGAACATGTCCTTCTATGAGTCATTGTAACACTTCCTTTCTCATGATGACCCTTACTAGGCTCTCTGTCAAGACCAAGCACACCTTTGGAGGTTATCGTAGCATAACGTCCATTTCTCCTATTTTCTATCTTTTGTTAGAATCTGGGTATTTCTCAAGTCAAAATCCATGGAGAACAAATTATGAACATTTGCAAACCTTCCATAATTATTTATACTATCTCATTGGGTTGCCACCTCACTTCAAGTTCATTAAGGGTTGATAGCATGCCGTAATTGCTGAGATTTAGTGATGTCCTTTTGATAATTGATTATCTATGCATGCGCCAGTCTAACGATCTGCTTATCAGTCTAACTCTCACCTTTTGGTTTTGGGATGCCTAAGGAGCAATACACCTAGTAACACATTCATATGTCAAAGCCTTTCTATCCGTTAAGTCTTATAGCATCTCCCAATGTGGTTTGCAATAGCTGGTTGTGTAGAAGTGTGTTGTAGTGTTTCATTATAAAGTAGAGTTGCTAAATATAATTGGTTTTTAGAATTCTAGAGCTATACATCAAGTGACTATATACAGAGTTCTTCTTTAAAAAAAAATGTAGCTTCTCGTAATTGCTTTATATTACCACCCTTACTAGTGGATACAATGTCTTTCACTTTGTTTTCATTTGTCTTGCATGGTGTGTTGTTTACCCATAATCTTCAACACGATATTATCTCAATGTCTTGACTAGTCATCCAATTTTACGATTCGATTAAATTTACCTCATTTTTATACTCTACAAGTACCCTTTTCTAAAAGGACACTGAAAGTAGGTAAATCCCCCTTTACTATGGACTTCTAATATCTTCGACTTAGTTTAGGCTTGTTGGTTCCAAATAGTGCTCATTAGTTTTGCTACCCTTCATATTATACCTCCTTGGGTAAATAGGAGTGTCATTTGTCTTTCTCCTCGGAGCATCATGTTAACCATTAGAATGCCTCTAACCAATATATGATTTCATCCCAACATCCAGATGTCCAGGATATGTGGTTTTACTCGTGAAGGGGGTGAGATTAGATGGCTTTAGGTTTTTACACATATCATGAGCATATTGATTTTGAAGACAAGTTGTCTTTAGTTCTCTCGTATAGGGTCAATTTTTATGGAGGGTTAAGCTGTTGAATTATGATAATCTCATAAGTTTTTTAACTTCATTTTCATCCTTTTGGGCTTATGGCATAGATTCCTTGTGTCAGCTAACGTCAGGAGTGTAATTCCACTTCATGTATTTTGAATACCATATCGCATTCAAGGTTCCAGAGTATAAATTGATCGTTCCTTCATTCTAGGAAACGACTGGGTCATGTACTTGAATATTCTTCCTTAAATGATTCCTATTGCCAATGTACTACTTACCCTTATGCCTCATTTGTGTATTATTTGATGTCATTAAAATGAATAACCATATCAGCATCATTAATAGAAATTCTCCTATCTCTTACCATCTAACCTCAGAAAGTACTCTACTCAGCTCATTAACGAAATTCCTGTATAACTCTAGCCTGATCTTGAACTCCATTGCTCCTTATCGTATTAAGTCTATTAGGTAATGAAGGTTCAAACATGTCGAAGAGGAAGTATCCCCGTATGATCCCATATATTCGATATGTAATTTTATCATCAGTTTATGATAGCACATCTTGGTGTAATCGTTGAGGGTCATCAAAGGTTTATTGTAGGTGTTCGTGTATAGATTTGGGATTTAGCAGTGACGAACAAATTATTCCCAATATTTTCCGATGAATATGTTATGTGAGTTGATAGTGAAGGTTGTATAAGGTTCTTGTTATTGATACATACATTATGGTACTTTGTCGAGTTGTGGAAGTGTTTATAGGATGGTTTTGGTGTCCCTCTGACAGGTGGATAGGCCGAGTTACAAAGGAGACTCTGCCGAAATTTTTGAAATTTTTGGGAGTTAGTCAAAATTTAGGGACTTGAGGTAGGTTATAAAGAAATTTATTATGTCAAGAATTTAAGTCAGACTCAACTCCTCATTCGAGGATGAATGATCCTAAGGGAGGGAGAATGTAAGGCCCCCGAAAATTTTGCTAAGTAAAATATGCTTTTGTGGTACTACGTAGGCTAATTATAATATCTTATGTGCTATTAACATGGTGGAACTCAATTGGACTTGGTAAATAAGAGTACAAGTCTTGTGGTAAGTAATTTGGGGTCCAAGGGAAGGCCTAAGTCTAAGGAAAATTGAAAAAGTTCATAATAGGCTAAGATTTCAAATGAGTTCGCACAAGCCCCCACTTTGACCAAGACTATTTAAATATGTATAAGGTTTTATGTAATGAACAACCTATCATATAAAATTTCTTCGAGTCTAGTTTCCAACACTTCAAACCGTTCGTCATTTGGACTCTCCTACACAAAGTTATGATCAAATTACCAAAGACTGAAAAAATGCGATCCTATGTCAAATCTGAGACCGTAAATCTTGTCGCATTTATGACATTTCGGTCACATTTCTATCGCAAACTCGGCCAGAGTAGACCAGTTTTGGGCATCGATTTTGCGGTGCATTATGCGGCCGACATTCTTATTTTGCGGTCCGTTTTGCTATAGCAAACCCGACATCGGAAGGTTAATCTCCCTATTTTTATAACCCGATCTCATTTTAATATATGGACTTTGGGGATTCATTTGGGGTAATTCTCAACTGATTTTAGATAGAGGTGAGATCATTTTTGAGAGAGAAGGGGGTTCTCTACCAACACTCCCCTAAGATCTCGCTTAAATCTTAATGATTTGTCAAGAAAGGCATCTAGGTCTTCTTCCTAAAAGGTAAGGGTCTATAATCTATGCTCTTAAATTCTAGATATAACTAGGATAGACCATTAGAAGGGTAGTTGATGAGGATAGAAGTGGATATATTGCATGCATGTGTTCTTAAGAGTATTTCGTTAGGTCTTGAGCTAAGGATGAGATGTGGAATGGTAGGATCTTTCACAAAATCATTTTAAAAGCATAATACCCACTTAATGTCTGAAAATATGCTCAAATGAACTAGAAATATGATCACATCTCTAATTTGTGGTTCAATTTGTCATGTTCCTAAGAGATTGACGTTGCTAAGAGTCTAGAAGTATAGTAGGACTTAAGGAAAGCTCAATCGAGGTGTGTAGGATAAACTTTCTCTCTCAGGAGTGAATTTCATATGTTTTGTAAGTTTAAGAATGGTTTACCTACCAAATTGTGTAGCCCTGAGTCGTATTTTAAAAGAAGGTTAGCATACCAATTGGATGAGAAGAATTTGATCTATTTAATGCTCCTAGCTGCTCTTATGTGTACAAAATGCCTTGATTAAATGTGCCTATTTGTTGATAAACTGTAATGATATTTGGAAATGAATCGAATAAGGAAATGTGTAACAATTATGAGATAAGTAACAAGTTTTTTGAACTAATTTTCAAAAGAAGAAAGGCCTAAAGGCATTGTATTTGAACTATGTCCATAAGTGGTTGTTTGAGATAAAGCTTTCCCTTATAGATACAATTAATGTGTATTTCAATTGTTGGTTGGCATATTCCTCTTTGGGAAGAATCCTTTATGTTTGATAATTTTATATCTATTGAATTGGAAAATATTTGATCGGTGGAATATTTGTTACATTGATATTGGTTGGTGATCTTTGGAAATAAAGGGATGAAAATGTGAAAAAAACCAAATACGGCCTCCGTACCATGGAAAAAAAGATGAATCTTGTGAAAAGCCCAAAGGGCCAAAGAAACATTATTATCAAGGGAAATTGAAGACGCTAATAACATTACAAAGCATTAAAGGTATTGAGGTAATCATGGTTGCATTTATGCTATATTTTTATACTTGAAATTATGCTACAACTGTGTGCTACAACAAATTGAATCAGAACTATTTTTGGGAGTATCATTAGCAAAATAGAGGAAGGGTGGGTCATAAGACTGACTCCTGAAACTACACATGCCGGTGTAGGGATGGATTCTGGCTATTCCCCTTAATTGGGATGAACCTAGTAACATTTCTAAATTGGTGAGGCCAACCCACACGACATAAGTGGGAATGCAGCCTAGCCGATATGGCCGTGATCGGACGCCATGCCGCACACATGGTGGTATTGTGCTGAGAATCAAAATCTGGAAATTCAAAAACTAGAATTCATGATTGTGATACATGTCTCTAAAGGGACGATCTAGCCGATCGGGTCGTGATCCAACTCCGTGCTCATATAGGTGCTAATGATCCCCTAACAAAAAATTATATATTTATATTATTTTTCGTAAACCAAAGTATTTACATGTTTAAAATTAGATGCTAGGATATTGTTGATCTTGACTTACTGTTTTGTGGGTTCTTTGCTTGTATGGTTATTCTATTTGAAAGAGGACTTTTAGCCTTACACACTAGTGCTATTCGACGGCACTAATGTTCCTTTTGCCGGGAGTGCTACATTCATGTTATGATTGTAGGTGGTTCTATAGCAGGTACTCTAGTCCACCGACAGTAGCACGTCCTCCACTTTCCGTCAGGTTTATTAGTGAGCCTCTTTCCTCTCGGGGCCCTACGTAAGTCATGCCGCTTTTCTTCCCGGAGTCTTGTTTTGGTATTTGTGTAAGGTATAGTCGAAGCCTTGTTGCCAACATTTCGATGTTATTCTTCAATTGTATTTAGAGGCTCATTAGACAAGTTATTGGGTAGTGTCGATTGTGGGAATTTAGAATATAAATGTTGACGTTTAGCAATAATCTATCAAACCTGTAATAACTTTAAAATGGCGAATGAAGTTGCTAATTAAAATGAAATGAAAATCGTTAATGATATGTTTATAGAATTTTATTAATGGAGTCCATCTCCTATTTATTCATGAGTTAGTTTGGGTAGAATGAGACCTAACGGTCTTACTCGGTCGGATTTACTCGATTGAGTGCCGGTCGCGCTCCTCGGATTTTGGGGCATGACATAATGAAGCTGTGAGGGATGTGGAGTCGTCCCCACTACCGGCTGCTGACCCCACTGATGAATCAGAAATGATATTAACTGGCCTCCGGATAATGGGTGATAGAGGAGGAGTATCATCAGTCAATCGGAAGTTGGTGACGATATGAGTTGAGATTCAGTATGAGGATATATCTTTGGAGGGCATATACTCACTCCCCAAGGAATGTGAAGAAGCTCTATCTGCAACTTTTATCAACTTTCAGGTTTGTTTTATGTTTTCCCGAGCTTGGGGAGTGCGTTTGACTATTCTCTCTCCTTTGCCCCCTCGGGAGGAATCACCTTTCCCGGGTTATTTTGATCCTTTGCCTTCTCATTTTTTAACCATTGTCTGGAAGCACAACCATTAAACTTTGTTAGTATCAGCAGAGATAGTGAGACAAAGGTGTATAATAAATTACAGAACATAAGCAGAAAGTTGCAGACACAGTTGTAGGAATATAGTAATTTATGATAATTTTTAAATTATACGGGTAATCGCTTAATTATTGGGTAACGAAATATTACCCAGTTAACTAATAAGTGGACGAAAATTAACTAAAATATACCATCGAACGTGGCAAAAAGCCACCATGACAAGAAAATGACTCTTATCATCGTCATTATGCCATGTGGCCACTAAAGACCTAACTAAGACAGACTTGATTTTAAGTCTTACCTAGTTAAGATAAGAACTTCGAAACCAAGTCTTAAAAACGTTGAAACCAATAACTTGAAACCAAATCATTTAATGTCTTTGGTTTGAAATCAAGAACTTTGAAACAGAAGCTTGCAACAAACTTCAAAAAAAACGTTGGAACAAGTTTTAGCTTAAATCCATTCTTTGTTTCACAAAACTTTAGAAGTGGAAGGCAAGTTCGTTCTAATTCCAAGGAAATCCAAGTTATTTTGTTGATATTTCACAGAACCAGATACCTTCCAATAATTCGAGAAATAGGTATGTTAAGGACCTTCCTTTTTTCTTTTGACATGGTCCAATTATATTGAAGAAACGAGCAAACACACAGTTTTCATAAATTACTCTATCAAGAGAAATACTAGTGATGTCTATATTCTTGATTCCCCATGAAAAATATTATTATCTTCTGTTCATGAGTCTCAAAATAACACACAATTAAAAAAGTTTATCCGGAAGGAATATTGAGATTATTTGCATATTTTTCATGCATTTCACCCATCTATACATGTGCATTGACCCATTACCTGATGGCATTATATACGCGCATTAATGTATACGAGGTATGGAAAAAGGTTACGGCATTATATACGTACCACAACATGATCAGCTGGTATATGTCGATGATGTTCCATAATGGCCGAGACGATATGATGGGATACCCTCATTGGCTTGATGATATTATGTACACCCGTACCTATGCATGATATGACATTTATACACATGTACATGACATTATAAACGTTTAAGAATTTACAAAGTTGTTCAGATTTAAAGACGTGTTTCTATATTCGTTGTTTTATCTATGTTTGTTATATACTAATTTTCATGCCTTGCATACATTTTTTATACTGACGCCGTATTTCACGGGGCCTGCGTTTCATGCCCGCAGGTGCAGGTAAGCAAGCTGACGGTCCCCCTCTTTAGGATCCCTGATCAGCGAGAGTTGGCGTGCTCCACTTGTTCCGGAGCTTCTTTGGTTTTGGTACGATACGTTTGTATGTGTGTATATATATATATATATATATATATATATATATTTGCTCGAAAAAGGCTTTTTAAGACCTGGAACATCACCATGGGAGCACTTGTGTTAATTGTGAGGAAGAAAAATGGTTCTTTACGGATGTTTATTGGTTATAGACAGTTGAATAAGGTGACGATCAAGAATAAGTATGCACTCCTGAGAATTGATGATTTATTTGATCAGTTTTTAGGCACCAAGTATTTTTCAAAGATAGACCTAAGGTCCAAGTACCGTCTGGTAAGGGTTAAGGATAATGATAATCCAAAGAAAGCTTTTAGAACTAGATATGGACACTTTGAGTTTCAGGTTATATCATTCGGTCTGACCAATGCCCCAGTAGTATTCATGAATTTGATGAACCGTGTGTTCAAACCATTTTTAGATCTGTTCGTAATCGTATTTATCAATGATATATATTGGTATATTTTCATCCAGAGGATGAGCATGCAGATCACCTGCGTATTGTGCTAAGATTTCTATAAAATGGGGAGTTGTATGCAAAATTCTCTAAATGTCAATTCTGGTTGAACTCTGTATCTTTCCTTGGGCATATCATTTCATGTGAAGATATCTGAGTGGATACACAAGAGACCGAGAGAGTGAAGACTTTGCCTAGACCCACAACACCATTGGAGGTTCGTAGCTTCTCCGTTTGTCGGGTTATTACAAGAAACTTGTAACGAAATTTCCTTCTCTTCTAAGCACCTTTGACCAAAGTGGTATGTGGTTTCTTAATTGATTTCTGAAATAACTATATTACCACGGTAGTACGATGCATAAAGTATATTAAAAATAAATAAAAATTTAAGTAAGATAATTTTTAAATTATACGGGTAATTGATTAATTACCGAGTAACAGAACATTACCCAGTGAACAAAAATTAACTAAAATACACCATCCAACGTAGCACAAAGCCACCATGACAAGAAAATGACTCTTATCTTAGTCATTATGCCATGTGGCCACTAAAGACCTAACTATGTAAGAATTTATTTTAAGTCTTACCTAGTTAAGATAAGAACTTTGAAACCAAGAACATTTCATGTCTTTGGCTGGAAACCAAAAACTATGAAACAGAAGCTTGAAGCAAACTTCAAAAAAACGTTCGAACAAATTTTAGGTTAAATCCATTCTTTGGTTCACAAAACTTTAGAAGCAGAAGGCAAGTTTGTTCCAATTTCAAGGAAATAAAGTGTAATTTTGTTCATATTTCGCAAAAATAGATTCGTTCAAATAATTTAAGAAATATGTATGTTAAGGCCCTCACTTATTTCTTTTGGAATGATCCAATTATACTGAATAAACAAGCAAACACACAGTTTACATAAATTACTCTATTCAGGGAAATAGTAGGGGTGTCTATATTCTTGCTTCCCCATGAAAAATATTATTATCTTATGTTCATAGTTCTCAGAATATTTCACAGTTGAAAAAGTTAATCCGGAAAGAATATTGATATTTTTATGTATTTTTCATGCATTTCACTCATTTATACATGTGCATTGACCCATGACCAGATGGCGTTATATATATATATATGGGATATGGAAAAAGGTTACGGCGTTATATACGCACCATCACGTGATCGGCTGGTATATGTTGATGAGGTGCCCACAATTGCCGAGATGATATGATGGGATGCCCTCAGTAGCTTGATGATATTATGTACACCCATAACAATGCATGACACGACATTTACGTGCATGTGCATGATGTTATAAACGTTTTAGAATATACAAAGTTATTCAGATTTTAAGACATGGTTCTATATTACATATTTCATCTATGTCTGTTACATACTAATTTTCATTCCTTGCATACTCAGTATATTTTTTGTAGTGACGCCCTATTTCAGGAGGCCTGCGTTTCATGCCCGTAGGTGCAGGTAGACAAGCTGACAGTGCCCTTCCTTAGGATCCCTAATCAATGAGAGTTGGCGTGCTCCACTTTATCTGGAGATGATTTGGTTTTGGTATGATACGTTTATATATATATATATATATATATATATATATATATATATATATATATATATATATATATATATATATATATATATATATATTGGTATGACATGGCTCAGTCCCATCTTTATACAAATATATTTCTATTAGAGGCCTGTAGATAGTATATCTAGTTGAGATGTATGTGGCCTTGACAGCTTTTGTTTTAGGTTGTATAGTTGTCTATAGCAGCCTTGCCGGCTCGCCCACTGCATTCTGCCGGTATACATACATTTGCCCTAAAGGTAGGTTTGCTTCTGCTATGTTATTTACGTAATTCAGTAGATGTTATTCAAGTTCACATCTTAGATGAATGCTTAGGGGTGTTTGATATGTAGGACTCAGGCACCCATCACAGTCCATCGGTTTGGGTTATGACAGAGAAAAAGTGCGGTCCGCAGGATTGAAGATTCAGAGAGCCAGAAAGTAAAAGATTGCGAACCGAAACTCTTTTGTGTGGTCGCACCCACTTTTATGCGGATCGCAGAAACCTGAAGTTCCAAGTCCAAATTCCCAAGACTGCGGACCGTAGCACTTTTGTACGGCCGCAGAAGCCCATTGTGCGGACCACACCAGAATTATGCGGCCGCGCAACCTTCGCAGGGGCATTTTTTCTAGATATTTCTAGCTTAGTATAAATAGAATTTTTTGTCATTTTAGATTAAGTTGAATTTGCACAGGTACACCTGAGCGGTTTTCTTCACATATTTGAGTAACTTTGTGTTAGATTTACTTCCCAACATTTGATTTAAACTTGATCAATAATTATGCATTCTATCTTTATTTCTTTTTGTATTTCTTTATTTCTCATAAGTAGCTAAATCTTTAGCTAGGGCTGTGGCTTAATCCTATTGTGGATACTTAATAGGTATTTAATTTTTAGGGCTTGTTTGGGTCGGGTTAGTGATATTTAGCCTTGTTTATGCTTAAATTCTAGAATTGATGGTTGCAACCATTGATTCATGCCTTTTTGACCTAGTCTTTGATTGAGATTGAAAGACTAGGTTTAGGAAAACTTGACAAATAAGGAATTAGGGTAAAATCAAGAAATTGATGGCCCAAATGAAAGGGTCAAATCTTGAGATAGTAAGACCGGACTTAAGTGTATATCACTTGATTTGTACAACACCCATTTGGGCTTGAGAAAGCAAAATTGTACAAAATCACTCAAACTACCGAGAGGTATAGAGTGAGCAATTGCGTGTGATTTCTATACCACGACCTCGATAAATCAAACTAAACCTATTGTTTACAACCCATTAGGTAGCCACCTAGGTAAAAGTCACAACCCTAAATTCCTTTATCATTTGAAAAACAACCAAAAACCAAAAATGTTGTCTTCTACTTTATTACTTGAAATCATTAGTTTAAGATAGAAATAGAAACAACCAATGAATACATGGAAGTATAAATTGATGCGCATCATATACTTGCTCTAGTTATATACCTAACCGCATATCTAACTCCTTGAGGAATCGAATCCAACCTGTGTTGGGTTTATTATTGCTTCGACCGCCTCACTACCTAATTGTGGTATGAGTTTGGGAGAGATCAAATTTTTGCACCATTGCCGTATAGTTAAACGGATTTAGCTATATATCTAATTTTTTGTGCGTTTTGTCTTTCTTTCCTTCTGAGTCACTAACTATATGTTTGAATTGATTTTAGGTCAAAAATGTCTCTCAACAATGAACCCATTGGAAGAGAATGTGGACGATGATGCAATGGATGATGTTTTTGTTGGACCTCAAGCTAATAGACAAGGCCGCCTACCTCACGATAATGTGCCCCCCCTCCCCCACCTCCACCAAAAGTGGCAACCCACCGACAATTTTCTAACGAGGGTTATGCAAGTGCTATAGTCCCTCACTGCATTATGGGGGGGGGGGACTTCCTAATCACCAATGTGATGCTTACACTACTTAAGGAATGAGGTTTCTTCATCGGGGCTCCAAATCAAAATTCCTACAAGCATATCAAGGTGTTTGTCGATAGTAGTTATGATCAAGGTGATTAATTCAATTAGAAAGACGAATAAGTTAAATATGTCAATAATTATCAAGGTTAAAGAAATAATGCTTAAGGACAAACCCAACAACAATAGAGGTCGGAAGGGAACCAAAGTAATTGGAATAACCAAAACCACCAAGGCGATTGGAGTGGTGGTAATCCTAATCAAGGAAATTGGAGTAATCAAGGAAATTGGAGTAACAACAATTAAGACAATTGGGTAGGCAATAATCAAGGAGGGTGGAACAACAACAACAACTAGGGACCGGGTTATTAAACGACTCCGATGTCATAACAACCAAGCATTCCACCCCGTATCATTCTCAAGGACCGAGCTCTTCTTCTAATGAGATGTCTAGAATTGAAAACATGTTTAAATAGATGATGGAGAATAAAACTGACACCGATACTCAATTAGCCTTGCACAACACTTCTATTCGGAATTTGGAGGTTCAACTAGGCCAAATCTCACATGCGTTGAACACTCATCTTAAGGGGGTACTACGTAGTGATACGGTGGTGAAACCTAAGGGTAGGAATAATATGTGACGTTCTATGGACATGACTACTAGAAGTTGAAAAGGTGGAGATGCAACCACCTCAAATCAAAGAAGGATTGTGGATGAATATGTTGTGGTTCAAGAGGATGAAATCCCATGAAATATGGTTCAAGCGAATGAAAAAGTGAGAATTGATATTAATCAAAGTGTGGAGGAGATACAAGAAGTGGTAAACCTGTCTAAGGAACACGTGATTGACATGCCAAAACCGGTGGTGCCAAAGAATAAGTCACCAATTCCAAGGACTCCTCCTACATACCCTCAAAGGCTTGCAAAGTAAAATAATAAGAACCAATTCAATAAGTTTATTGATATGATAAGAAGTTTGCCTATAAAGGTGCCATTGCAACAAATATCGGGAGATGCAAAATTCATGAAGGATTTGGTAACCAAAAAAAGATCAATGAATTGTGAGAACATCAAGATAACTCATCAAGTGAGTGCTATAGTACACTCAATGGCTCTAAAGTTGGAAGGTCCGGGCGCTTTCACTATCCCTTGCACTATTGGAAGCGCCGATTTTTCAAAAGCATTATGTGATCTCGGGGAAAGTATTAACTTGATGCCCTACTTGGTGTTAAAAACTTTGGGACTTTGGAAACCAAGACCCGCATCCAAGAGGTTACAAATGGCGGATCAGACAATGAAGAAGCCTTTGGGTATTATTATATGGTGTATTGGTTAGAGTTGGCAAGTTCTTCCTACTCGTGAACTTTGTTATCCTTGATTGTGAGGTGGGTTATGAGGTGCTTATCATTTTGGGTAGACCTTTCTTTGCTATTAGAGAGGCTCTTGTTGATGTAGAGGCTGGTAAAATCACTTTTCACGTGGGTGACGAAAAGGTGGTCTTTTATGTGTGCAAATCAATGAGGCAACAAAATAGTAATGAAGTTCGTTCATTTATGGATTCGGTGACCGACATGATAGTTAATGATGCTAGTGCAACAATGAATGTCGTGGACAAATTTGAAGCCATTTTGCTCAACCTTGATGATTATGAGAAGGGTGATGGCTATGTGGAGTGTGTAAATGCATTTCAAGGCATGTGGTCGTACACTTATTAGTCCCTAAAGTTATCTTTGGATCTCGAAACTGGAAGACTCCGCTAACATAGCCCTCAATCAAGGAGCCTCCTACCATGGAGTTAAAACCTTTGCCCCTGCACCTCAGGTATGAATTCCTTGGCCCTTCTTCTACTTTATTAGTTACGCTTTCTTTGTGCTTAACTAACATGCATGTAGAGTCCGCATTGGAGGTTCTATAAAGGAGGAAAAGACCAATCGGTTGGACTTTAGCGGATATCCCGAGCATAAACCCCGCCTTTTGCATGCACAAAATTATTTAGGAGGAGGGTGCCAAACCTTCTGTTAAACATCAAAGAAGATTAAATGAAGCAATGCAAGAGGTTGTGAAGAAGGATATAATCAAGTGGTTAGATATCAGGGTTGTCTACCCCATTCCCTATAGCTCGCGGACCTCTATGGTGCAATGTGTCCCTGTCGATGCCCCCTTTTTCCTTAAAGGCGAAATCGTGTTTGTGACATTTGGGAGGACAACCCTTTTCCCTTTTGGTGAATTGGGTTTTGGAGTTTGAAGAGTCGCCACCTAATGATTAAGTGCATTAGGACACTAAAAGAGGGTTTTTGAGTTGGAAAACCAGAGTTTGGGTAAGGGCTGGAAATTATCTCAAGGGGAAGGTGTTGGGCACCCCTTAAGATCCACTAGTGTGGTTCCCAACCATGTTATAATTGTGACTTCAAGTATAAGTAACAAGTAAGCAAATAAAGGCTCAAATATGATAGATTAAGTTTACAGATAAGATAAAGCTTGAATAAAACAGAAAGGGGTCGGAATTTTGAAGAAAACAACATTGAAAATTCTAAAAAAATGGTAGAATAAACAAATAAAGGGAAGGGGGTCCTAGGTTTCCAAATAATATGGATCACATCAATGCAATACCCTGTGATCACTTTGCAAAATATGGGCTACACATGGTATTAGCGCACCGGTCATCATATCCGTATCTACCCTTTCCCACCCCGTTTAGGTATTAAAGCGCGGAATAGTATCATTGCTTATTGCATGGTATTACCCGTCCCAATCCTGCCGGTCCCAGAGGAATTTGGGACTACTAATCCTAAAGGGAGGGAGTTGGGCCTTTCAGAGTTTAAAAGGATAAAATTCTAAAGTAACAAACAAAAACATATACACAATTAAGGGGGAACAAGTAGCAGTTAAAGGCTCAAACAGGCCTCTACATTAAAAGAAACAGATTGTTTAGCATGACTTACAAATACTGGTTATGTCTTTAGTTAGACTTAACGTAGGAAGGGTGGTTGATTTAGAACATATTTTTAGATAAGAAGTCCGAATTAGACCTGCCTGCTGGTTGTAATAATTAAAGACTGGCAAAGTAAATTAATCACCGACAGGTTTGCCTAGATAAGGCCTGGAATCGTGGTATCTAACATTTATAGAAAGGCATGGTGATTTTAAGAGAAGATTACTGATCTAAGAAACAAAATCTGCAGATATTAAACGACATTTTTACTATTGATTTTAGACTTGTAAACGAGCTAGACAATTCAGATTCATTTAGTTATCCCTATAGGCATGCTTTCTAAGTGTGATTGATTTAGGACGTTTGTAAGAGTGTCAGAATCCTATAGGCATGATATCTAGAGTACATTTGTTATTATATAACCTATAGACTATTTGCCTGAGGTGTGTATGCAAAAGCGCAGAAACCTATGGACATTATTTCTAATGCAAATGATCAACTTATAGGCCGGATTTTTATATGTAATAATGAACAACTTATAGGTAAGATTTCTATATGCAGACGTGAATAAAACTTATAGGCATGATACGGACAAGAATAAATCTTATAAGCATGATATCTAGTGCAGTAATGAACAAACTGTGATTGCGGAAGTAAACCTACGGCATGATATCTACGCTCTATGCACAACATGAGATTCCCTCCCCCATTTTTACTAAACACCCCGTAGTTATTACAAATTATTACAACTTAAATGAATCCAGAAGAAATAACTAAATAAAATACATTAGAAATTAAAATTCCAACCAACGAGAGCCTAATTCAGACGCCTAGTCTGACATATAGAATAAACCAACTTCCAAGGACCAGATTTTCCCAAGCCTTTATCTTTTTTTAGGATGTGTCAAAGTTCCAAGGAGTTTCATGAACTCCAGGAAATGCTTACACCCCAAATATCATTGTAGAATTATAATGCAGTGTGGAAGGGTCAGCCCGCAAATGTCCAAGTTCAGAGGGAACTCAAGGTCCCAAGGCAAGGCTCATAGGCGGAGGGGCAGAACTTAGAGTCTAAGAATGAGCACAAGTGAAATAGAGGGGGATTAGGGAAAGCAATGGCTGGCTGCTGGTCATGCCCGGCAATTGGGATGCTGGCAGACTCTGACCAGCCTGTTAGATATAGAGTTGGGAGTTAAGACCAGTTGAAGGTCAGGTTAAGACTTGGACAGTAATTTCGATGCTGCCAGGCTATACCTTAACTCAACACACATAGGGGATGGGGGTATGGGGATTTTATACTAGCAACAAGGTACAAGGAAAGAGCAGGCAAAGAGGCATACCAAGCAATTGGACATGCTGGCACACCTTCTAGCCTACTAAAGGGTTGAGGGGGGTCAAAAACTTAGGTCATAGACAACAATTATTATTGCCATATCCTAAGTCCCCCCTGACGAAAACATAGGGGTAATGGGGTAGGGAGCAATTGTTTATAAGGAAGAGAAGCAGGCAATAGCATGTAGGCACTTTAAATCATAGTTTACACTTTACAAAGAATGGAAAGTAGACATGGATCCAAGGACTGTAAATAAACACATTGGGGTAATGCTGAAATTAATTTTAGGACATACTAGTTTCAAAGAAGCAAGAAAAGAGAAGCAGTAGTCTTGTAAAATCCAACGTGCAGACAAGAAGCAAGAATACTATAAGTTCAGAGGAGAACTGCGATTGTAGTTTTAAGAGTGTGTGATTGTTAAAAAAAATCCGCGTGTGTTGTGTTAAGGAGTCATGTATTTATAGCGTAGAAAGCAGGCAGAAACAAGACAATAAATAATTTTGAATGCTGATAGCTAATCAATTACACGAAAATCTCCCTTAAGTAAGGGATTCAGATTCAAATAGGCATAACTAATTAAGAAAATAAATTAATCAAACTCCTTTCAAAGCATCACAAGAAGGGGTAAATACATAATAGTTATTTAAGTGAAAGTTTTTGATAGTACACGGTTGTATAATTAAGAAAAGAGAATCAATTAAGAGCCACAAAATCAAAAGTCCAAATACTTGGTGTGAATGAACCCAGTGAGAAAGGTGAAGAAAAGGTTATACTTAAGAAAAATCAGTAACAATCAATTAACCCCAAAAAAGAAGATTCCGGTTCAATCATAAGTTGGAAAGCCTTTTGAAAAAAGGTTTAACATACACATATAATGGAACTGTCATGCTAATCAGTAGAGCCTCGTATAGACGAATTCAAAGTCATAAACAAAGAGGTTCAAATAGGTTCAAAATGAGTTTGAGAGAGTCCAGGGCTACAAATAGAACCCTAGTCAAAACACAAGCCCAAACTCGCCAAAAACACCAAATTCTAGGGTTTTCAACTCGAACCAAATACAGAGATGAGGAAGACAATAGTTGAAACATGCTTAGAGGTTTCTTTCAGAAACTCATGAGAACACATGCAAACATAGTAGAAGGTTCAAAGCAAACAGAGTGAAGAGATTGATTCAAAGCATAACGAGAGAAGAACTTGATAGTAGAAGAAACATGCTTAAGAAAAATCCTTTCAGAAGGGAATTAAATACGGTTCAGCAGAAGGCAAAAAAATAGACTTAAGCAGTTAGTAAATACAGTAGAAGAACACAAAAAATACCAGGAAAGTATAACAAAACATATAGGAAAACACAGTGAGATAAACATGTGAGAGCATTGTATAGAAACACAATAGGAAAACGAAATATAGAAAGCACAGAAGAACATGTCTGGTAAAAAGGAAACATATGAGCATAGTAGAGATAAATACACACAAATAAAAGGAAAAGAAGAGTCGGAGAAACATTTTAATCATTTCAAAAAACCCTAAATAGGAAAAAAAATGACTTTGAAAGTAATTTTTGAAAGAAGGTTGGGGAAACCATTTGAAAACTCAAATAGAAGATGGATACACAATAGATCTAAAGAGAATCGGGAAAAACCTCGAACGACTAGGGTTTGAGATGAACCCTAGAATGAGAAAGGCATGGAAAAGGTCTGATCTAAGTCGGATAAGGTCAAAACAGGCTTAGAAGACCAGGATACGTCGGAGCAAGGCCAGAGATGGCCATAGAACCTTGAATCAGTGGAGGTCTGAATGAGCACCTTTGAGGTCAGACCTCGAACCTTCGAGTACCAAGTGTATAAGAGCAAAGGGAGGTGATTATAGGCTATTCATGGCCTGAGACGCCATGGATTCCGGTGGGATTGTGGTTGGAGAAGACGAGATGGGCTAGGGTCTCGTGGAACCTTCGAGAGAATTTGAGAGAGGGAGAGTGTTTGATGTTGGTGTACTCATGCCTTTTCTGCACATGTTTTTCAATTAATCACAAGCCAGGTACTTTCAATCAGTCTTATCATCCTTGAGGCGAGACGCTTCTGTAGAGACTTTGAGATATATCTTCCACGTTCGTAGACCGATGAGTCCCTTTCTATTCTTGCTTTTTATTATTAGCCCTCTGTATTTCTATTATTTTTAGACATTCTGAAGTTAGAGCTATGTAGTATCCTTAGCTTGTGATTCGTGAGTTTCTGGGTCTTGGATATATGTATCAATTTTGAGAGTTAAATACTGTGTATACCAAGCGACACTTATAAATGTAGTTATTACTATTTGTGCTTTAACTTGCTTTACTTCCGCAAATTTAATTTTTCTTCTGCAATTTAGGCTTACCTAGTCGTAGATACTGGGCAATGTCACGATGGTTCACAGAGGGCGAACCGAGATCGTGATAAATTGGTATCAGAGCTCTAGGATCATAGGAGTCGTGAATCACAAGCCGGTTTATTAGAATCTCACTGATTGGTATGGAGACGTCTGTGCTTATCTATGAGAGGCTATGTAACCATTAGGAAAATTCCACTTCATTGATTTCCCCGTCGTGCGACATTTTTGACATCACAATCCTAAACCTCTATCTTCCATTCTCTCACAGATGGTGAGGACACATGCTACCATCGATGATCAAACACTCGTGCCCCCTGCTCTCGAGAGCCGTTAGAGGTAGGGTCCGGGGTAGAGGCCGAGGACGCGCAAGCGGTGCAGCCAGAGCACCCGCGCGAGCTGCCACCGAGGAGCCACCAGTAGTTCTAACCAGAGCCCAAGCACAGGATACGCCTATTGCTACTAATACTCTAGCACTTCAAGAGACATTAACACAAATCTTGAGCATGTTTGGTACATTAGTTCAGGCGAGGTTAATTCAGGTCGTACCAACTACTTCACAGATCGGGGGAGGGACCTAGACTCCTGCTGCAGGTGCGAAAAATGTACCACAGAAGCAGATTTTTTGGACATTAGTGATTTTCGCAGATGCAGTCGATTCTTCGCAGAAGTGGGACCGCAGGTGCGGTCCCTTGACCGCAAAAGCAGAACAACTGCGCAGAAAAAGGGATAGAATCGAGGGTTTGTTCAAAAACTTGGAAAATTGATTTGGGAGCCAAGGATAGGCGATTTTGCGAGGGATTTCCACCAGGGTGTTTTGGGTATGTGATTCTTACTCATTTTTTTTATTGTTTTTCACGAATCTGTGCTTATATTTATTCTTTAAATTCGAATTTGGGGTGGAAAAATAGAAGAAAAGTTAGAAAAGGTTCTTAGACCTAACAATTGAATTTGGATCACGGTTTTGATGTCGGATTGGGATAATTTTGATATAAATGAACTCATGAGAATGTGAGGATTCTAGAAATGTATGTTTTATGTGATTCCGAGATGTGGGCCCGAGAGGCGTTTTGGTCATTTTACCTTAATTCACGTAGTAGCTTAGAATTTCTTTGTAGAACTAGTTACTTGAAGTGTTATTTACATTATGAAATTAAATTGAATAGATTTGGACTATTTGGAGTCGAGTACTCGTGGCAAGAGTTTGGTTTCGGATTGATTTGAGCTAGTTCGAGGTAAGTGGCTTGCCTAACCTTGTGCGGGGTAATTTTCCCTTAGGATTTTGTATATTTCGTAATTAAAATGCCTTTTATGTGAGGTGACGAGTGCGTACTTGTGCTAATTGTTTGACATTCAATTTTCATTAAGTAATTATAAATATGTTTCCTTCCTATTTTATTACTCGCACTATTAAGCCTGTTGCTAGCTTACGAAAGCATGTCTAAGTGATTGTACGCGGTAAAAATCAGAAGACTTGATTTTAGCTATCAAGAAAATTTTGCAAGCCTTCCTCGAGACCTCGAGGATGGAAGGCTACGATCGAGTTTTCAGCTTCGGGGCTCATGGAGGTCCGAATCAAAGGAAGCAGGGCCCGAGGCCAGGGTGAGGGAAGATGTCTCCGAAGCACAGGGCTACGCCTGACGGAGCCAGTTTATCTGTAACCTACTGAGATGATATGCGATTGGTCGTCCCGTATTTCTACTCTTGTAAATGATATATACACACATTTTACCGAGTCCTCTCTACTATATAAAGGGGACTCATCCTTCCTTATAAACGAATAATGTTGCTCCACTTCTCCAATAAGAAATAATCTCTCTCTATCTCTCTCTCCTTTTCTTTTAATTTATCAGTGTTATTTGACCCCAAGGTCGCCCTAGCATTTTATTGTTCTTCATTTTTTCTTAATCATTTAGCTCGAGATTGACGGTTTAAAGTCTTGTATACATATAATTATTTATTATCCCCCTCCCGGATACCCTCGATAAGGTTACCTTCGATAGGCCCGTATTAGGCTCGAGGCCTGGCCATGAGGTACCTATTGGCTTGTTCTAAGCCGGCGAATGTCCCCTACTTGTTCGGTTATCATTTTAGCTATCTCGATCTTTACTATTTTACTCTATGTTTAGAACTAATCACCATTCCAAACTCGATCAAGAATAGATCATGTATTTTTACCCATTCATAAATTTTACTGTTGTTACCATTTTCACGGTAAACAGTTTGGCGCCCACGGTGGGGCTAAAAATAATAGTGATTATTTTCTTGCTAGTTTTGTTAATTAAACGAACGATATCTCTCACATTTTTTCTTTCCCAAGACCTTTCGATTTCAGGTTAATGGTCATCTCGATAAGAGAAATTAAGGAATTTAACCCCATAAATCGCAGGGAAAAGAAAGTGTCCATCCTAACGGATTGCGTGACACCGTAGGACCTTGATAACAAATCTAGATCGATCCAAGTGCATACGGATTCCTACGCTGCACAGCGGGTAACGAAGTATTGGACTTTGATGGCGGCACGCAACACGCTAACCGACACGAAACCCAAAAAATCCCTGCCCCGGTAGAACGGGAAGTTGATCTTCATGTTATTTTTGAAATGTTGAAGGAACAACGTTTGGCTATCTCTCAGCTACAAAGCTTCCCAAAGACTCTTGCACGGTAGCACCCAAAATATCTACTCTCTCCAAGCCAGCATCTGAGTTATCGGACAACGACGAACTAACGACCTATCCTATATCTATAAGGATGCTAGAGGGCATTATCGATAAGATCGACTTACGCTTGCAGAGAGTCCTACAGCAATTGCCTCCTAGAGATACGACCCCAGGACTCATTTTGCGAAAGTCAGAAACAACGAAATACCCTAGGGATGACCGGACTCCAAGTCCTCACATGTACATCACCATGCACGCACGGCCGTTCGAGAATGAAGACCTCCAAAATGGAGAACTCAGGCCCATCCCGAAGAGGATATTCGAAGAAATTCCCCTAGAGTAGACCACGACACGACATCATTATTCCACATCCAATCTCGGGGACCCGCTAACCATACTGACACGATCCGTGGAAGGAAACGCCAACGCCATCAAAACACTTCCAAAAGGGCTCAACGCACCGAAGGCTAAAAGAAAAAGAAGAAATAAAATGTACGGGAAGCTGTGCCCCTCTATCCGACAGGAAAAACAAGACCACTCCCGGTCCCGAATAGTAGAGTGGCACGAGCCTTTGCCCAAAACCTAAAAAAAGCATACCCGGTAGCTCCGGAGCAATTCGAGCGAAGCCTCGTCAATTATCTGGTTGAGGCATGGTCATATACCAGCAACCAACACCGGACCCAAGTCAGAGCCAGGGATAACCCTCGATAAACCCTCACTAGATTAGCATATCTAAGCAGATCGCCAACAGACAAGCCGATACTGAACGAACAGAGCCATCATCCACATGGCACGAATAGAGGAAACAATCCGAGGTACATCGCATCTCACAAAAATAGGGCAGTACACCAAAGACGACACCTCCGAGGAACCTCTAATGGTACCAGATTCAACAAGACGCAACCGGCAAGGAAACCTCTCCTGATAGAGCTCGATCAAAGTTGCAGTTCTAAGCCTAATGGTCACCATAAGTAAAGACGGAAACTCCGAGTGGCTCGGACCTATTCGACAAAAATCCCTCAAAGGAAACTGTGGCCCACCACGAGAGTCACAAAATGCTCGGAGTTATAGACCCAAGAGAGCAGCAACTATGCCATCTAACAAAGGCAACCACAAATAATCTCCAAGCAAGCGAACTCAGATCTATCTCAACGGACAAGGGGAAATCAAACAAAGCAAAGCAGGCAAGATGCGGTATGTTGTCACAACCGTTAAAGGATGACGACACCCTGATAAGATCCGTAGAACGTATAATGCAAGTGTCCGTCACCAGAAAGGGACGATCTCAGGGAGTACTCCCCAAGGACACCCTCTCGCCTGAGAAAAAAGGACGTCAAGACTCAACCTCGGCATCGCATTAACGTATTGGTAATCCCTTCTTTCATTCAAGATCATTTTCAAATACAACATACATTAATGATTACAGGTATATCAGCCAAAGTTGTACCAATAACGGTGGGCCAAAGCCAATAGGACAGTTCGTACCAATATCGCCTTCGTGCCGGACCGCTAATATGTCCTCAATGGCGGCTACCACAACATCCAAATTGCTTCCCCTGCGCGGATGGCCCGAGCTCGGGCTAATACATCGGGTGACACAGGGTGCATACGCTTTGTACAGACAATGGAGAATATGCCGCCCGGGATACCATTCTAGCCATACTCCTTCACATGTGGGAAAATCCAGGATAGATGCGGAGCCAAAGCATCTTACTACAAGTGACGAAAAGAGATTCGTCGCCTTATGCCCATTACCGGCGTTACCCTCAAATAATATTAAAGGGTAAGAGCACTCACGTTTCACCCCGGCCTGGCCGGACAAGGAATGCGATTGCCGAGGGGCATACTCTCAGGATCGCAACATCCTTTTATCATTTCCCTTTTTCTTTTCTTGTTGCTAATATATAAGCAGGTAGGCAGCCAAGACATTCAGTAGTTTTGGATCATGCTCGAGGATCCATGGCTGCCATGGGGTCACCGGGCATTCTTTCCTCGATCGGGTTTCTATAAGGAAGAGGCTTCCGCCAACAAGATTAATAGTAGGACTGCACGTCCCCAAGGAAGGGACCCAAGAAGTCCATGATCTCTCTCTATGTTCCAATACGGGACCATACAAGCACCTCGGATAATTAGGAGAGTCACACCCTTGTAGACCAGACTCATGGTGACAGAATAACATGTATATACAACTTATATTTTCACCGAGCAATAAAGAATATTTTCCAAGCACTCAATAGCTCGAAGAAAAATATTTCGGCTTTATCCTATGTAAAAAACCTCTATATCAAATACGTCCTGAAACGCTCAAAGACTTAATCAATTCGGCACCCTCGTGACCCTAGGGTCGGGGTTCTGCGCTCACAAAGCCCTCGCAATATGGCCCCAAGACTACAAAAGGCAGCATTATGCCTAGAATGATCTGATATATTCGGAACCTCACCATGAGAAATTTGACAACTTGCGCGACCTCAGGGTCGGAACTCCGGGCTCACCAAGCCTCCGAAAAATAGCTGAGATCAAAAGAAGCTGTCTTCAAGAAAACTTGATGACTCGGAGACTGTGTCCTATCGCCACGCGCTGGAAAATTCGAAATTGTAAGACCCTAACGGGCAGTCTCGACAAAACCAGATCTATTCACCATAAACTGTAAGACCTCAACATGCATGGCAAACTGTAAGACCTCAACAGGCATGGCAAATTGTAAGACCTCAACATGCATGGAAAACTGTAAGACCTCAACAGGCATGAATCATCCCGCAGTTTAGGCTACACGCGCATTTGTAAGAATCCCTAAAGGGCATACCCTCGGTGTGGATACCTAAAACTGCTTCTCGGGATCAAAAATGACCCTGGCCATATGCACGCAACTACGGTCAAAACGACTGCTACAACCCAAAAACACAACTCGGGGATGGCCGATGATTGCTAAAAAATCCTCCGAAACTACTTCGGAAAGAACCGGTTAAACACAGGCTTCCCTCAACAGGAAAAAAGCGAGTCCCGACCATGTCGGCTTTAAAATTGCAAAAGCATCGATCTACTAGACCCATGGGCTATGAACCTTCCGAGGTGCTCAAAACATCGCTAATTACGACTTGAAATCGAGGTTCTTTCAGAACCGACGACGGGTCAGGCAAAATAATCAATAAGACTTTAACGAGAGCAAACAACGCCTACAAAAAGCCACCAGGCCACACATAAAATAGCGTAAGTGCCATTGTTGCCAACTAAGCAAAGCCTCGAGGCCTCACAGTGAAAGTTCTCAACGACCATCAGCATGAAAATTGACAACTTGAGGATTAAAGTAAGCTCAAATCATAACCCGATTAGGAGACCAGATCAAAAATAGTTAAACTAAGCAAAGCCTCCGGGCCTTATATCAAAATGTGTCTCGACGAACAACATATGTACCATTTTCGCCGGATAAGCATGCATCCAGGCCTCATACTAAAAAGTCCCAGTGGCCAAGCAAAGCGGAAGGCCACCATCACCGGTAGAAAACTCAAATGAGATTTAAAGGTTGATTACAGCTCGAATCACAACACGACTCAGAGACTGAACCCTAAGAATCGCAAAATGCCCCAAGACAGAAAATGAAAGTCATTATCACCTGCCCGAACGGGCTCGAGGGTAAAATAAGCCCGAGTTAGGATCCCGACTCGGGAACTAAACCCGAGGGAAATTCAATCACCATATGCCTAAAATCACGGCCTCGACGATGCTATCAACAGTCATGGCAAATCCCCAAGCCACACACCTGCAAAAATGCTTCGGTCCAGGAGCACATAGGGTCTTAACCATTCGCACGTGAAGACGGGAAAAAGCCAGAAGGCCAATTAGAGTTCAAGCCATAGCACGGCTCAGGGACCGATCCCATAAACCAATATACACAATTAAGAGAAACAATAAAAAAAAGGTACAAAAAGAATAACGCTTTGAAATTCTCCTTACATTGCATATGACAAAAACATTCGCCACCTACAGGAACGCTCTATGCGCGCCAGAGACCAAGCTACAAAATAGTAGTACTTATATTTTGCGCCAAGAAGCTACAACCCGTCAATATCACCCTCTGCAACGCCCGTGAGCAGTGACCAAGTATCGCGCTAGTCCGCTCTTTCTTGAGCCAATTCCTCCGAGAGGATAAAGCCTCTCACTCCAATATCCTCGAGCACCTCTCTCCGGGAATGGAAGCGAACATAATCGTCGATCCTCTTCTCACGATCAAGGGATTGAATCAACTCGGAATGGGCATCAGCAGCCTCCTTTATGCAAAACGCCATCTCATGATATGCCCTGGTTCGGCTCAGTGCCGCTCCCGCCCGAGCGTGAATAATCTCGCACCTGACCTTTGAGAGGTCAGACTCCAATTTCTCGATCATATGCGCTCGAACCTTGTGTTACTTCAGGCTAAGTTGAGCTAAGCCTCGAATATAGGAATCTTGGTTGAAGCACTCACCTCCTCCAAGGCTTGAGCCCAGACTATGCCCCTTAATTCCTCGCAGGATGCCCTGACACAGTTCACCTCACCCTTGAGGTACTACAAGGCCTCTATCGTTTTCTGCAGCTAACACGATGAGAAGAATTTAGCCTTAAAAATTAAAAAGAAGCAATGAATGCACTGCGGGAAATTACCTACTCCATCAAATAGCTCTCATAGTTCGAGCTCCGATACGTCGCATATCGCCAATGCTGGAGCTCAACCTCTTTCTCCTTGCAAATAAGCCTAAGGGATTCTCCATCATCCCGAACTCTCTAAAACATGGTCTTTTGACGAAGCAACTCGGACTTGATCCTATCAATGAGTGGAGGAACACGCGAGGTATGAGAAAATTATGCACGAACTCATCGCTAAAAGAAGATGGCAGGATCTCTACAAGTCAGAACACACTCATGACGATACCGCTCCCGCAACCCTAGAAGAACCGGCTCCGGACATAACACACTCATTCGAGGGAGCCACTCGCCGAGAAATAGCTGCCCCAGGGAAAACCGACTCGGGTGATGCCCCGTCTTAAAAAATACAAGACCGGCCAACGCCTCTAGAAGCTCCTTCACATGATGGGTCTCGAACCCTCTTGTTGATACCATCTCACGGTTCGAAAGCTGACAACTCCATCTCTTCTCCGGGAAAACACTGCCTCACCCTGAGGAACTGCTCGATATCTACAAAAACAATGAGTCCAGCATAAATGAGATGGGAAAATGCTGCCTCAAGTACGTATCGGCAGAAGAAAAGCAACATACGCACGTACCTTGATGGTCCACTCCCAACCTGATATGAGTCATAGCTCGCTACCTACGTTCATCATAAGAAGAATGGGTTACCAGCCTCTAAACCTAGCCGGGAAAATCATGAGCTCGGCCCGACGTCCATGAAGTTGCTGCGACAAAGGGAATAATACTGATTACTTGGCAATTTTTTGCTATTGACAAAAATTGAAGAAACGTCGTAGCACCTCACTTAGGTGTGTAGTTCCACCCTTTGGGGAACGGCAGGAACTCTAAATTGGTCGTCATAACTCGGACAAACCAACTGGCACACTCTCGGTCTCCACCTTCCTCATTGTCAACAATAAAGGGCATGGGTGAGCGATCCCTCAAGGTTAGAAGCCCTCGATGGTAGAAAGGCCGATATAGCCTAATGAGATGATCGAAAGTAAATTCAAGCCCGACCTTTTCAGCAAAGAATCTCATCATCATCATCGTTTGCCAAAACAAAGGATGAATCTGCACTAGGGTAACTCGATACTTCAAGAAAAAGTCGAGCACGACCTTATCAATAGGGCCAAAAGCAAAAGGGTACGAGTATACACTCAGGAACCCATTAGTAGAGTCCGCGATACCTTCACATGGGGAGAACACCCACAATGCCATCCCCTCGCTCTACCTAGAGTATCGCCTCGCCCTCTCCAGGTATTCCTCTCTCATCAAGGATGCCATCTCCAGAGTGAAGCCTTTTGGCTCTCCAACACTGGGAACGACCTCTCTCGACCTGTGCCTTGACGAGTCCGAAGTGATCCCATGGCTGAAACAGAACTAACAAAATAAAGCAAAGAAGCACAGACATTTTTCACATTTTAAAAGATATGAAGCCCTATGTCGAAATGGAAGAACAACTACCCGAAAGAGGCCGAAGCCACCCCCTTATATACCAAAGGCAGCGGCAAAGTCATCCACCAGATGTAAGCTCTAGGGAGAAAATAGCCTCGATACAGATTGAAGGGTCAATACTCGACCCAAGAAATATCCTCCAACAGACAACCAAGCTTGAGGATCCACATTAATTATCTCTATGATCCAGGCAGCATTTCATATTTGAAACCTCCGTTTACCAAGAAGCAGAGTCACAATGAGCTCCATGGCACCGATGCCATATACAAGGCGCGTGCCCCGAATCGCGATTCCTTCTCCGGAGGAGCAAAATCGGGAAGCTTCGATCTCCAAAACTCAATGAGGCCCCAAAGAAGCACCCGCACATAGGAAAACTCCTCGAATGGAAGCCAACCCTACACTCTTCGAAAGAGTTATGCACATCAAAATCAACAGGGCCTACCGTGGCACCCAGGGATGACCTCCATCCGGGGTATCGTTCTTGAAGGCCCCAAAATTTAATGCAATGTCTCCAAATGAATCAACAGGCCCCGATAGATCGAGCCTATCCGGCCGGTCCCTCGTCAAGCTATCACGGCAAGCTGCAATGGCCCATAAGCAATAGAAGGCATTTAAAAATCCCGAAGGGCGTGAAAGCAAACAAGCGCCAAAGAAGAAGCAGAGATCAATCCGATACGGCCCAAAAGGACCATCTATGCCCAGATCAATAAGGTCTCTAGGGTACCCAAAGATGACCTTCATCCGGAGCAGTGCCCGCGGAGGCCCTAGAACCGAACGCGCGGTCTCCTAATAACTTTGGGGACCCTTTCGAGCACCAACCAGTCAGATCGATGTTGATACCCAATTTTTTCCAATATAATTTTATATACAAAATACTCTCAAAATAGCATATATATGCATATTCAAGCATATCTATGTTTTTTGGCATTTTTTCTAGTTTTTAAAGATTTTTAAAAATAATTTATTATCCATTGTAGTTATACAAAAATCAATAATCATTTCCAAAATCGTCAATTTTGGTGAATAATTTATTTATTTCAATATATATACTAAAATATAGTTAAGTAATGTTTTTACATTTTTATAAATTTGTTTGGTATTAAAAACGCTAAATTTCATATAATTGCAATTTTAGCTTACTTTAAGATTAATAGTATTTTATAATTGTGAAATTAGTCCCAATATTTAAAAATTGATATTAATATGTTATTTGTTGGCTCAGTACTTTTAATTTTCTTTTAAAATTATTTTCACTATTTTTATAAAGAAAAAAGAAAAATTGGCTATTTAATATTTAGCCCCATTTCTATTTCTATTACAGTCCCTTTTATCTTTCAGTTTTAACTTTAAATTGACCCAATTACAATCCCAAATCGGACCAGCCCAATCCCTAAATTACCTAGTCCCTAACCCCATTAAAAACCCCGTCCGGCTCCCCCTTGATCCATGCCATTGATCATTTTGATCAATGGCCATAATTCCCCCTTTCCTTTTTTAATTTCCAAACACCCCTAACCCTAATCACTTTCACCTAATCA